>JAKWBJ010000492.1:2530000-2688662 GCA_023159175.1 Wohlfahrtia magnifica | reverse complement strand
CTGGAACGAAGTGGTCGTCTACATTGGACCTACAAAGCAGATGTTGGCAGGTGGAGATTGCAGACAAGGATAAGGATAAAACCGATAAAACAGGCACCCAGAAGGTTACCTCTGGCTAAGCGTATGAGGTTAAGGAGCTGGTCAATGAAATGGAGAAGATTGGTGTAATTGAACCATCATCGAGTTCTTGGAGCTCACCACCGCAAACTACAGGAAGTTGAATGATATTACTAAAAAGGACAGCTACCCGCTACCAAGAATTGACACACGCTAGCTGGAACGAAGTGGTCGTCTACATTGGGCCTACAAAGCAGATGTTGGCAGGTGGAGATTGCAGACAAGGATAAGGATAAAATTGCTTTCAGTGCGAACGGTAGCTTATGGCAGTTTAACGTTATACCATTTGGGCTCTGCAATGCACCGGCCACATCGAGCGGCTAATGGAGCGCGTACTAAAGGGGCTTCATTGGAAGACTTGCCTGGTGTACCTCGATGACATACTAGTGATGGGCAGAACTTACGAACTTACGAAGTTCTGCAACGAATATCAATGGCTGGAATAAAATTAAACGGAAAGAAATATGCATTGTTCCAAAGACAAGGAAAATATTTGCGGTATCTTGTTACAGCAGATAGCATTTCCACAGATGAAGATAAAATACGAGCAGTAAAGGGCTCGTCGCCAAAATCTTCGTGAATTACGCCGCTCTTTGGGACTATTACAGACGCTTCGCAAGCGTGGTAGCAAGTTTGCATGAGCTCACAAAAAAATCAAAGGCGTATCATTATGGTGAGTCACAAGAAAAGGATTTCCAGACATTAAAAGAACTATTGTGTGCTGCACCGGTTTAGACGTATCCAGTCTCAGGTGAAAAATTCATACTAGACAAAGATGTCAGCGGATATGGTATTGGTGATGCACTTTCACAA
Source organism: Wohlfahrtia magnifica (assembly GCA_023159175.1). Taxonomy (NCBI): domain Eukaryota; kingdom Metazoa; phylum Arthropoda; class Insecta; order Diptera; family Sarcophagidae; genus Wohlfahrtia; species Wohlfahrtia magnifica. The sequence goes on along the minus strand of JAKWBJ010000492.1, from coordinate 2,687,732 downwards.
GTGGTCAATGGGAAGGAGAAGATCGTAGGCTACTGTAGTCGCCCACTGTCAAAGCCTGAACGGAACTATTGTGTTACCCGACGTGAGCTACTAGCAGTGCTGGAATGCATAGGACTGGTCATTCTGCGCTGAGATGGCTGCTACAATTTAAGAACCTTAAAGGAAAGCTAGCACGTTGGATTGAGCGCTTCCAGACTTATGATCTCAGCATTGAACACCGAAGAGGCATAAAACACGGAAATGCTGACGCTCTCTCACTCCGGCCTTGTAATTTGGAGTGTTAACATTGTGTGAAGGCTGAGAAGAAGGAATCCATTATTGATATCTGGCTAACGCAAAAAAATGCGAACGAAGACTGGTCATGAGCGAAAAGAAGTGATCCAATATTTGCAAAGATTGGACAGGTAGGGAAGAGGAAAAACGGCCTACCCGCAATGAAATATCAGCACAAGGTCCTCTTACAAAAGCGTATTGGGTGCAATAGGAAGTTGAAGTTGATTGTTGGGTGCTTATTTCGCCATCAGGAAAGTGCTGATGGAAAAACTTCATCCAACCAAAATGAAGGAAGTCTTAAATGAGTTCCGTAATAGAGCCAACGGAGGACACCTTGGGGTGACAAAGACTTTTGGAAAAACAAAACAACGTTTTTATTGGGATGGATGTCAGCAATCAGTGGCGGAATGATAACAAACTGTAACCAGTGTATTTCAGCTAAAGGTCCAATTAGAAGAAGCCGAGGTCAGCTGCAACAATATAACTCGGACGCACCATTCGAGTTAATAGCGATGGACGTAGCAGGTCCTTTTCCTGTCAGTAATGCCGGAAATCGTTATGTTCTCGTCGACGCCACTTCACCCACAGTCTGATGGAATGGTAGAACGATTTAATCGAACCCTGAAGGCATACTTGCGAAGAATAGTGAGCGATCATCAGAAGGCATGGGACGAACACCTACCGAGGTTTCTACGAGCGTACCGATCAGCTGTCCATGACTCAACATCTAGATCACTTCTAAGATTATTTTTGGGACTGAGCTAAAACTACCTGGTGACTTAGAGTTTGGTGTTAAGCCTACCACAGAGAGGAATGCCACATATGCTGAAAAACAGGAAAGCGTCAATGAACTTCACGAATTTCTGCGCTCACGAATTAAAATGGTGAGCGATAGAATGAATGCAATATATGATCGTACAGTGAATACGGAGGGCTTCCATGAGGGATAACAACCCTACAACCCACAGGGGAAGAAAGGATTATCTCTCAAGCTTCAAACTAACTGGGATGGACCTCATAAAGTAGTTAAAAAGTTAAACGATGTGGTATAGAGAATTCAGAAGAAGAATAGCCAGCGACCAAAAATTAAAATGGTACATCTAGAGCGACTTGCGAGCTATGGGCAGAAAGATAATGAGCCTATTCGGGACGAACAGGCTTAAGCGGGAGGCAGTGTTAGGAAAATAAAAACGCTGAAGACAAAATTCACCACATCAGGGACTTATTATGAGATTTTAGCTATAAAATTTATTGGCTTGTGTCAAGGCTTAATAATTGCCATAATTTCCTGTACTAATTAAAAGAGCTACCATCTGCATGTTTAACGGTGTTGCCAGTTCAATTAATTTTTGTGTTAATAATTTTACACCATTTGAGTTAACGTAGATAAATCGAAGATTTGCCTGTACTAGAACATTCGAAACTAATAATGAAATGCTATAAAAAGATGGCGCATTGCGGTTGGTGAGTTAGTTATCATTTGGCTGTCATAAAGTAAAAAAAAAGTGTTGTAGAAGCGAATATCAATTTGCCGTATTAAGACAAAGTGTATAAAAGTTATAGTGCAGTTAATAAAAGAAAACTGTAAAACAACAACAAACGTGGAGTTTATTTTATTTTAATGCTATTTAAACGAACTCAAACGTTTTAAAAAGGTTAAAACGTAACAATATTTAGTATATTGCGTTCGCGTACTTTTAATAAGAGAGAAAAATTGACATTCTATTGCTGAATGCGAAAGACTTCGTATAGATGTAATAGGTATAAGCGAAGCAAGTGCGAATGGGTGTGGTGAATTTACTCATCAAAGAGGAGGGATGCTGATGTATTCCGGAATGACAAACGAAAATGACCCCCATATACACGGTGTAGCTGTTTACGTAAGAAAAAATGTTAAGTCAGCAATGACATGCAAGATCTTATTAGTAACGTATCCATTCATGCAGCAAAGGTGGGACTAAATTAACGCCTCAAAATCTAAGACGATGAGAGTGAAGGCAAACAATATGTCACCATTTCTATTGAATGGACAGAGTGTCGCGGATGTGCACCAATTTGAATACTTCGAAAGTATTGTAAGCAATGATGGAGGGACTATGATAGACGTAGATAACTGGCGCAAGAAAGGAAAAGGAATTTACGCGATGCTTAGTATGTAGAGTTAATAATGTGAATTTTATGGCAACAATAATCAAAATATTTAATGCGTGTGTGAAATCCATATTACTATATGGTTGTGGGACGTGGTCATTGACGAGGACGCTAACACAAAAAATTCAAACCTTCATCAATAATAGCTTACGGTATCTGGTGGCCAAATACAATTTCAAATGTATAACTGTGGCGCAAAGCAAATCAAAAGCCAATTGAAAACAAAATACAACAGCGCAAATATGACTGGCTTGGTCACACATTGAGAAAATCCAATGATGCAATCGCTCAAGAAGTTATAGAATGGAACCCGCAAAGATGAGAAGTCAAGGTCGACCAAAAACCACGTGATGCAGACAAGTAGCGAATGAAACGAATAAGACAATTAAAGCTCAACTGTAGAGGGGGTGATACATTGGCAAACATCGCAAATAGCCAATCGCATACATGGATAACGTATTTTTCCCTTACTGCGATTGGTTATTTTCGATGTTTGCAAACAAATGTTTGCCAATGTATCACCCCTTTAATATGCGTCAACTAGCTTAAACGACTGTGCGAATACACACAAACAATTGTGTATAACTATAATGTACTTAACAGCCTTTTTGAAAGAAGAAACACGTTGTGCAATGGATGCTCTTGCTTTTATTCGTCACAGAAACAGCGACGATTAAACATGAGTAGAGGGTGTATGCAAATTTTTTATATTTTCATTTAAATTGTGTTATTTTTCTGATTGTACTTAAATTTTTACGCAAAATATTAAAATTTTTATATTTTTAATAAAAAATAAATTCATCCAGATACGAATACTGCTAATTACCCATTCAGTTCACCTCTCAGGTAGCAATTGTAATGTTCTCACTAACACAACTTTTTTAAAAGTACATTATAGCCACCAAAAAGTTGGTCAAGTATTTGACAGACTTTTATTTGTGTTTTTGACAGTAGCTTAAGTAAGCAAAAACATATTATAGTTGAGCCTTTAGCCAGTTACGGTATACTGCCAGGAAAAAACACGAATGGAAAACTTTGTTAAATATTTCTGTGAACTGAGTTCAACTTTGCCGTTGTAAATTACGTACATGTCATAATAATAATATTAAAATTAACTATTGCTTACTCTCAATTTACCGAACTTTACCCAAAAAGTAAAGAAACAGACCAATTGTATTACGATACACTCCATGGGTGCTGCATTAATTTTGCTCCTATAAAAATTTTTTGTAAATGTAAGGTTAGAATTACTAAGCATAAAATAAATAAATATGGTAGCTTCTCTGATTGTTATTGGTGGATGTCTCTATTGAGGCGATTTTCACCAACATAGAGTTGTATTTACCCTAAAATACAACACTTATGGTCAACTATATAAACACAACAGCTGCAGCCAACTTCAAGGCTAACTCATGTATCGACGGAGAAACAAATTTGTAAAGTGAAGTGTTTGTTTTTTAATTTGTATTAAATAAGTACAAAAGGAAATAATAAATTTCCTTTAAAATGGCTTCTTTGGAACCAGCACAAAATAAGACATGGGACTTGTCTTTGTATGAGCTGCAACGCAAACCGCAGGAAATTATTACAGACAATACAGAAATTGCAGTTTCACCCAGAAGTCTACACAGTGAACTGATGTGCCCCATATGTCTGGATATGCTTAAGAAGACAATGACCACTAAAGAGTGTCTACATCGTTTTTGTCAAGATTGTATTATTACCGCTTTGCGTTCGGGCAATAAAGAATGTCCCACTTGCAGAAAGAAATTAGTCTCGAAACGTTCTCTAAGACCAGATCCAAATTTTGATTTATTAATATCGAAGATATATCCCAGCCGGGAGGAATATGAAGCTATACAAGAAAAAGTGATGGCCAAGTTCAATCAGACCCAATCGCAGCAGGCGTTGGTAAATTCTATTAATGAAGGCATCAAATTGCAAAGCCAAAATAGACCCCAAAGATTCCGTACAAAAGGTAGCGGTAATGCCTCGGGAGGCCGTGGTGGTGGCAGTAATAATCACAATTCGTCACATGCGCATAATGTATCCAATGAGAGCAATACAAATGGTAATGAAAGTGATACCAACACCAGGGAAAGTACATCAACAGCAGCGCCAACTGTAACCGGAGCAAATTCGACCACAACAACCACTTCAACTCATTCCAATGCTACAGCTGCTGCACCATCTTCCGTTGCCAGCAGTCAGGCTGCAAGTACTTCATCTACACGTATGGATGATGGTGGCTCTAATCCTCCCTCCGTACGTTCAACTCCCTCCCCTGTACCCTCTAATTCTAGCAGCTCAAAACCCAAAAGAGCCATGTCCGTTTTAACTTCTGAACGTTCAGAAGAATCTGAATCAGATTCCCAAATGGATTGCCGCACAGAAGGTGATTCAAATATAGACACAGAAGGAGAAGGTAATGGTGAATTGGGTATTAACGACGAAATTGAATTGGTATTTAAGCCGCATCCGACTGAAATGGCTGGAGACAATCAGTTAATGAAGGCTTTAAAAGAGAATTGTATACGATATATAAAAACCACAGCTAATGCTACTGGTAAGTAAAATATCTTAAAAGAAATGTTTAAAGTTTATTCAATCTACAAATTTTTTTAGTTGACCATTTAAGCAAATATTTGGCTTTGCGTCTAACACTTGACTTGGGTTCCGAATTGCCGGAAGCCTATCGTATGCTTAACTTTTGCATCTATGTTGCACCCCAACCGTCACAGTTGGTTATTTTGAATGGTAATCAGACTTTGCATCAAGTCAATGAGAAATTTTGGAAGGTCAATAAACCCATGGAGATGTTTTATTCTTGGAAAAAATCATAAATTGTTTTCCTGTTAAGAAAAGATCTGTAATCATTGTATTTATTACGAATATTTTACGTCTATCGCTTAAACAATTTTAGTAGATTGTAAAAACATGTATTTTTTATTTATTTGAAGTTAAGTTTGCATAGTTTTTTGCCCAAAAACAATTTTAACAAAATGTTGTTTATACTCTATTAAGAGAGCTTTTCGGCAATTAGAAAATAAATGCTTTTTTGTAAGATCAGTGTCTATAATAAATTTAATAATAAAATTGTAGTATTTAGCTATTCCATTTTGTGTTTCCTTTTTATTAAAACCAAGGAGATATGTAATTGGAAAATGTCTTAAGAAGTTTACCTTAAACCTCTGTTTTTTGTGAATGAAATTAAGAAAAATATCTATAAATACCACAATGTTTTAAGATAACAAAATATCCTATTACACAATTTCTGAAAATGCTAATGTATAAGTTTAATAGCCTGTTTCACAATATCTAATGAAAGCGTTCGTTCGTTCGCTTCCTAAGCGGAAGAAAACACTTTTTTGTAATTTTTTCCAACGAATTTGTTTTTTATTCAAAATATAAATTTTAGGCCATTTTTCTGTCAGATGTGTGAGTGGTTAGTTTCCTTAGAATATAGCTTGTTTTCGTATTTTTCATCATTAATTTATTTTAAATTAGGTCGATTTAAAAAATATATTCTATTTTATTTTCACTTGATTAAGGTTTTCTCTATAGTAAAATCATATTCATGTATCCTCTATATAGAGGCGAAGGCCATCATTATATTTATTGTTAATTGATTTACCCTAAATAAATATTTGTGTCGATATAGAAGAGTAGATTAAGTCGACTTAAGCTATTCTTACCTAAATGAATTTATCATACATAAAGACAATCTCGGGAAAAATTTAACAGAATACACTTCCATTGAAAAAACTGTAGACGTATTTGATGTTTCCTCCTTCGTATCTCGTTTTTTATCATATCGCACACTAAATCATAGACAGTCACAACTCAAAATTTGTAAATGTTCAGAGAGGCAAAAAACTGTTTCTAATAACGTGGTTGTTATTATATAGTCAAATTTAATTTCACATTGAAGTAAACTGCCTTAGAAGACAGAAAGAAGTTAGAAGAAGTAAACTGCCTTAGAAGACAGTTTACTTAATTTTTGTTTAATTTTGTGCAATAATTTTGCAAATAAGATGTAATTTTGAGTTGTGACTGTTTACTTGAAAATTTAGTTACATTTTGTTTCATTGAATAATTCGTATTATATCTAATTATGCCTTTTTAACTGTAAATATGTTCTGATTAACTTAATAGTATCACAACTCGAAAGAATTTAGTTGATAATGTACAAGCGTCACAAGTTACATAAAAACAGATATAACAAAATTTTATCATGTACGGGATATAGTGATGTAAACAAAATTTTCGTGGTCGTTAGAGATTTGATCTGTGAATTCATTCATGGAAAAAAAGCTATTTTGATAAATTTTGAGTTGTAACTGTTCATGATTTAGTGTGCAATATAAATCTGAGTCGGTAAATAAGAATAGCTTAAGTTAACTTAAGCTACTCTTCCATATCAGCACAGATATATATAAAAAATGAGACCATTTTGGTCTTATGTATGTCGCGGTATCACACTCAAAAGCATCGACTAAGATGTCTATTGCGATTTATATGGTTTATGTTAGGTTTGGTTAAAAATCTGATATCGCATGTGTGTGATAAGTAAGCCCCAAATCACCTTCTTTTTTATACTTAAATATACATATATAATATACATATGTAAAGTGGTCGGAATCAAATAAGTGGGTATGGTACCTCCCATACAAAGTAAATATTGATTATTGTATATCTTGATAATTGTAAATGACGTTTCTGAATTTGGGCAAAATGATTTGACAGTCAATTCAAATCATCAGTTAAAAAATGGGCGGATTTGGATATGTAGGCGTAACATCTCCCATATAAACAAAAAAATAATTTTAACGGTAAATTTGGTTTAAACAACTTCTTGGACAATACTTATCAACTGGATGAGATTGGATAACGTATGTGTATGTATGTTTTTTTTAAGTCTATATATATACAATAAAACTTTGATAATCCGGACCTCGCTAATCCGATTTACATTTTTCATTCCATTTTGAACTTTATAATCCGGGTTGATTACAACTATATAACCCGGATTGCTTTAAAACTGTTATGTAATGTTAATCTTTATTAATTGTAACCCCACAAACAGTTTTTTTTTGTTGTTTTGCTGCAAAAATAAACTATTTTGTTAGATTTAAAGATTTTATTGTTATTTTCATGTCTTGTAAAAATGAACACTTTATTACTCTTTTTTATAAAATGTACACATCTTTTTTGTTCTTGTTAAATATAATTAGTAATTTATATGATTAATGAATATGATATACCGTTCGATACAAACCAATATTCTATTATTTTATTTATTTATTATATTTTATTAGTCTTTATAAGGCCAAAAGACGAGTCCTATTTGTTTTTGGTTGAAGTCGGTCAATGGATTCTTATACCTACCATACAAATATTTCTTAGCACTTTTTACGTTTTTTGATTGTAAGATTATACGATTGGTTGTAAATTACATGTAACAATAACATGTAACAATAACAAGTGTGAAATTTAACAATCACAGAGAAATTTAATAAAAACGAATTAAAATTTTGACTATATATATTGCAGTACCAACATTTTTACTTTTTTAAATATAATCACAAGCAATTATTTTATGTACTTATTTTTAAAAATAAAAGTTAAAAGTGTTAAGCACACAGGATTTCTAAAAATACAAGAACAAAACTAATTTCGAATTTTCAAATTTAAAGAATAAAAGTCATTTGGATTTTAAATAAATATTTATTTAGCACAAAAAAATATACATATATGTATATATATTAAGGTACATGTGTTCAAAAATAAGCAGAACTAAATTTAAATTGACTAAAGCTACATATAGCAGAGATTTATATTCTTTTCTAAAGAAAACAAATATTTAGCGTGATGAAGAAAATTATTCGTTGATTTAATTACAAAATTCTAAGTTCAACAGTTTTTTTGTTTTTAATATAAAGTACTATTTTTATTTTAAAGATGGTTTAAGGAATTAGCACACATATATATCGTAATCTTCTCTTTTTTATTCTCGATTAAATTTCATTCAATAAAAAAATACTTTAAGATAAGGAATACAATAGAAACAAATACATTAAACAATGTACATAATACCTGGGACGGAAAAGAAGTGTTAAAAACTTAAAAGTAGCCAATAGTGGAAAGCATGTTTACAATTTTCTGTTTCGTTTGAAATATACAATTCCTATTATAAACCTTAATTCATATAGTCTTTAAACATGATCGTACGCAGTAATAATAAAATATATATTGATGGGCAGACTCTTCATAGAATTACTATATTTGAAGCGATTATTTAAGTAAAAGTATAATCTACGATCGGACTTAGGTTTTATTTTTTTATCTTTAACACTTTCCATTCTTGTTTTGGTCGATAAATAATATAAGGTGTGCTCCAAAATGATAAGGTCACCTTAATATTTCCTCAATTCATCCAAACTATAAAATGTTATGTATGGTCAAAATAAGTGAATAATAAGCCGGTTTTGCTCTTAGACATTTACCGTTGCATGTTTATTTAAATTTAGAATGGCAAAAAATCTGGGACGATCTTTGTATGTTGTGCAAAATTTTTTTAAAAACAGAGAAAATTATAGAAAATTAAAAAGCACGGGTCGTCCAAAGGTCCTGATTGCCCGTGAAACTCGGCTAATTTCACGAAAGGCCTCGAATTCCATGAATTGAAATTACAAGCTTAAAGAAGCATAATTCTAAGAGCTATCAACGCCCAGCCAAACCTTATTCAATCAAAATTAAAAAAAATTCCCTTTCTGATTAATAAGCACAAGATTAAGCGTAAGGAGATTGCGAAAAACTACTTGGCATCAGGTAAACATTTTTTTAAAAAGGTTATAAAATATTCCATACATTTTTGGTTTTGTAGATAATTTTTTCTGATGAGAAAAAATGTAACCTGGATGGACCAGATGGTTTCAATTGCCATTGGTGAGATTTAAGGAAGGAGCCCTTATTTTTTTCCAAACGGAATTTCTGCGGTGACAGTTTGATGGTTTGGGCTGGCTTTAGTTCACATGGTACCCTGGAACTCTACTTTCCTTCCACTCGAATGGATAGTTTAGAGTACCAGGACATGGATAGTTTAGAGTACCAGGACATTCTGTCTGAACGTTTGCTGCCTTATTTGGCCCAAAATGCTGAGAAAACTTTCACCTTTCAGTAAGATAACGCAGCAATTCATGTCAGCAAATCGACCAGACAATGGTTTGAGGAGCACAATATTAAAGTACTTGATAGGCCAGCACGTTCCCCCGACTTAAACCTCATGGAAAATTTGTGGGGACTGCTTTTGCGTAATGTTTATGCAGACAACAAACAGTAACGGGCAAAAGATGAATTAAAAGTGGCAATCTGCAACAGCTGTAAGTAAGCGTGATGCCATCCCGTACTTTTAAGACAATAGAAGGAAGTGAGAACTGCATAAATTAAAAATAACTGATTAATGCTTAGTTTATATAAAAGTTTGGATAAATGAATCACTGACCTTACCATTTTGACGCAATTTTGCACTTATTTACATAAATTTAAATAAACATATAATGGTAAATCTCTAAGAGCAAAACCGGCTTATTATTCACTTATTTCAACGTAAAATTTTTTTTAATAAGGTGACCATACGTAACATTTTATAGTTTGGATGAATTGAGCAAATATTAAGGTGATCTTATCATTTTGAAGCACACCTTAGTAAAATTAAATTTATGATCACTTAAAGGAAATTGTGAATAAAATGCTTAGCTTTTATAATTGTTATATCAAGACTTTACATGAGAAAACAAATTCGATATTAAAGAACCGTACTTTGAATCCTTATATCTTGCTAAATTATCCCCTGATCTAAAAGTGTGAAAGTGAATAAAAAATTTCGTAAAAAGCATTTTGGTATGGTGAATTAGAGAAACACCGATCACTTAAAGCAAAATTCCCATTAGCGACACTAATTTTTATTCTGTAATATATACAAATATAGATGTAAAAAAATGAATTTTGAAAATTTAATTTTAAGAACAGGTATTTAAAGTGTCAATTTCAATATAATAATGGTTTGATACGTAGAAAACTTACAGGGCAGTTGTTTGTGACAAACATAGAACATTTTTGAAAAAAATGTTTGAAAGCACTTTTGGTTTCAGTACCTGAGTATATTACCCTATCACCTTGTGTCGTACTCATTGGTGTAGTTTCTTTAGAATAGCGTTTTTATACTCTTTATATTCTGTACTTATTTCAATACTATCACGCATTTCGCCTTGTATACGCAGTAGACAACGTGTTATATTATCACTATCTCCAGTTTGAATTTGATTGTGCAACTCTTTTTCCAGATGGTAGGGTAAACCCAAATCAACCAGTTCGTCTAATTCATCTAATGTGAGTATAGTAGCATAAACTTTCATATATTCACCACATTGTTCATAGACTTCTACATATTGCTCCGTTAACGATTTATCACCTCTACGAGCTTGTTGTAAAAAACTTTTGAGTAGAGCCAAAGCTTGTTGATTTATAAGGGTTTCTTGTATATTAAATTGATATATTCGTTGCACTTCATCCACTGTCATATCCCGACATCCACAGAAACATTTTAATAAACGCAGTGCTGTGCTCTATATATTAAAGTAACAAAATTACCTTTGCAATGAAATGCCGATTGTTTCAACTTACCTGCTGTGATCTCATTGCCATTTTTGGTTTTTTCGATTTTTGTTTTATCTCTCTGAGACTTGTAAGTTAGTTTACCATCAAAATGTTAAGTTTTAATCAGCTATCTTAAGTTTTCTTGTATATAGAATAAAATATGAATTAAATTTTTTATCAGTTTGCTGTTTAGTTTATTAAAAATTTATGAATTTTGTTTTGCTCTTATCGTTTATGCACTTTAGGGTTTTATACCGGTTAAGAACTTTTCGGCAACAATTTCGTGGATTCTAATTCTTGAGCGATGACTGATTAAGTGTATTTTTAGAATTGCATTCTTTTCAAATTGTTTTAATACTATCAACTGTAACACTACTGCCTAGATTATTTTATTAATTCATTATCAACTGCTGGCTAAATTGTGTTAATAAAATTTCACATGCCATATCTACATATTTTTATTTTTTTCCCCATTGTTTGGGTTTGCTCAGTCAATGTCAGCTGTCAAATTATGAGAAAATGTGCTACCAGATCATACATTAGCACGCACAGTGGTTGTTTAGATTAAATAGTAAAAAAACAGCATAAATATCATAATACACAAAGTATGTGTTATATGGGGTCGAAGGTTTAAGAATATTAAAATATTCTTTGTTTTGTTGCCCCGCTGAAACGTTAAATTTGTTTACGTTTATATTTGTTTATAAACAACCACTTTGTGTTTTTCTGTGAAAAATGGAAAAATAGAAATCAAAAAATATATATTTTCTCAGTATTTTTATTTGCGTTCAGTTTTAATTTTTTGACGTTTATATAGTGATTTCTTAGAAAAAAATTTCAAAACATTTTGTAACTTTCGTAAACAAAAAAGTTAATTATGACATTTTAGCGTACACGTACAACAATAGAAGCTCTATTTTGTATATTGTAGTTATGAGGCTACCTGATAAATTTTACCATGATGGGGTCGCTGAACCTTATTATAGATAATACAAACTACGATCATTAATGATATTTATTGCTTTACGCCATATATTTTCTATTTGAACGAAAGGTTTCATAAGCATTTTAATGATAATTTTTTTAGGTGTTATTTAAGGTCATTCTCAAGGAGTCGTATTTAGTTACCTCAAGGTCTGTCTGATCTTCTATTACCTTAGGAATTCAGTTAATGGTTTTCCTGCCACACAAGTAGCAAACTTCATCTACTATTCAGACCGTAATAACCAGCTATTTTGGCCATGTTCATTATCCTGAGATGCATTACACTGTGTCGCTTAGATAGTGGGAAAGACAAATTATCTCACGCTGTGGATAATTGTCAATTGCAAAAATCAAAATATCATCGATGACAACTAGAGACAGTAGAAGAAATAGTATGCAACACAGTCATACAACCGATTTTATAGGAGTCATCTTCTCTTCCAACTTTTCAGAGATTACCTTCCTTTTTAGTGTATTCTATATGCATTAATGTTTTATTTTATCGATTACTTTTTCAAAGTCAATGAAAACAGGTTGTATTTCGTTTAGATACTTGAATACTATGCGCTACAACTTTAAAACATTTTTTTGTATGACAACTGGAATAATATCATATAATTTTTTTGGACTACATCGTAATTATCTTTAAGTTCAACTATCTGAGACATCGAGAGAAAATTATGTTGTTGATGTTCTAGCTTATTGATGCCAAAATAACCTCCATGTAATATAATGAGCTAGCTAAACGCACTTAATCTGTCACCGCCATTAAAAAAGTGTTCCAATGTTTTATTTTACTTTTGCCGATTTTTTAACAAAAAATTAATATGCCGGCTAGTGTCGAGCTTACACCTATTATTAATGTATCAAGGACAAGCTAAAAGGTTACGAAAACTCTAAAACTGGGTCCGTCCTTGTGCTGCTAGAAATGTGTTTGCAACATTTTATTAACTTAGTATTTAAAATGGCGAAATATTTTTTTTATTCAAATATTAACAGGCGGATGTGCTTAATTGGACTTATAAATTTGTTCTGAGACGATCGGTATAATCAGTAGTCCAACTACAAATAATATCATAAGTGATAAAATCATAATGGTGTAGAATATCAATAGATTAAAGCAAAGATGTGTTTTCTTTTAGCTAATACTTTTATCACCAACTGTAACACCATTGATAGTCTGGCAGCACTCTTGCATTTTGACGTTTTAAAATTATTTTCTAAGATTTACGGACTCGAGTTGTCGAAATTGTGCTTATTTTTCAAAATTTATTTGAAAATTTTGAAATAAAAATACTATTTTATTTTACTTACAAGTCATTATACAAGAAGCTTAATATTTATATCCAAACATGGCCGCTCAACGTTTACGACGTTCAAATGCAGGCAATAGAATCGCAAAGTTATTGGACAATGAAGAAGAGGATGAATTTTATAAAACTTCCTACGGAGGCTTCCAAGAAGATGAGGAGGATAAAGAATACATGTAAGTAAATAAGACATATTATTAAAAAAAACTATTATTTGCAAATTATTATTATAATTAAAGACAAAAGGATGAAGAAGAGGATGTTGTTGATTCAGACTTCAGCATAGATGAAAATGATGAGCCAGTTTCAGATCACGAAGAAGAGGAAGGTAAGAAACGTAAACGTACCGGTGTAAATACCAAAGCCTATAAAGAACCAAAGCCTGCTAAGAAAGATGACAAATCAGCTGTTAGTCCGACAAAAAAGAAAGTCGTCAAAGCCATGAAGAGGAAAGCGCGAGCGAAGTTTACTGTTTTGGATTCGGCCCGCAAGTCAATAAGGGCGTCTACTGCGATTAAAACACAAGCCACAAAGATTCGTTTAAAGGAAATGGATGATGCGCGTAAAAAGAAAAGGAAAGTCAGAAGATTTGAGGAATATATGCCAACACAAGAAGAATTGCTAGAAGAGGCTAAAATAACTGAAGAAGAAAATATTAAATCATTGGGTAAGTCTCTATTCAAAGAACATTTTTAAAATCTTTATTTAGCAGCTCAAGTTGTAATTCAAAAAAGGGCGTAAGAGAAAATATAAAATATATTTACACAAGCATCTTAAGGCGATATGCTCTAGATTTAAAAATTTAAGTTTTAGTTTCCAAAAAACGTTTCATTAAAGCTATTAATAAATATGGCACCTATTACTTAATTAAACTAGTAATATCTTTAAGAACATTATCAACATAAAAGCTGATACTCATGACATTTGATTTGATCGAAATGAGAAATATCAAAAAACTCTTGGAAAATATTGAGGAATATTTGAATAAGATATCTAAATATATATTCTTAGGACATAACTAAAAACTAAAAATTAACTGAATGACAAGATTATTCTTTTTATAGTTCTCAAATTTTATTTAAATATGATTTTGCAAAGATTATTTCTATTTAAAACGTTATAAAAAAACCTTAATATAAATTGCTACGAATTAATAAACTTAAACGAGAATAAAACGAAAAGAAAGGAAATTAAAACAATGACCAACATTACCTTTAAAATTAATAATGAAGATATAGAAAAAGTAAATCAAATGAAACACTTGGGGTTTGTAATAGACAATAATTAAATTTAAAAAATCATATTAATTATATTTGCAAGAAAAAAAATATAGGAATAAAATTAATTTCTTCAAAAGATTAAGAAAAAAAAAATCAATAGATTGCCCAATGGCGTTAAAAATGAACGAAATCCAAATGTAATTCAAAGAAATGCTGTATTTTTTGTTAGAAACAATGTAATTTAGAGCTAAATTGTGTTATTTAATTTTTTTTTTTTTTTTGTATATATAACTTTAAAGTATTATTGATACTAACAAAGAAAGATAATAGTAAAATCATTAAAAAATTATTGAAATATCGAATGCTCTCAATTTTAAATTTTAAACTTCTACCTCGTCAATATTCCATTTCAACTTTTAAATTTTTGCTAACTTTATTTTACTTGATTTGCTATTTAGAAAAATTTCAAAAAATGGAGTTAGAGAAGAAAAAAACTCGTCCAACAAAGCGTACTTTTACAGGCCCAATGATACGCTATCATTCTCTAACTATGCCTGTTGTCCGTAAACAAACAAGAGGATGTAGTGCTCCACATGATCCAAACGATCCGAAATCAAAATGTGAACGAACATTTATATCATTAGAAAATGATTTAGATGAAAAAGTTTTTCACAACATTTTCAAATCAAAGAAGCTACAACGCAATTCGGGTTACCTGTGCCCCATTACAAAGTAAGTACCAAAAAAATAGAATACTATAAAACAATAAAACTGATATTTGCATTCAGGTTACCTGCCCGTTATTTTGATCCTGTAACACAACAGCCTTATTATAGCATACAGGCATTTAAAATATTACGTGAAGCTTATTACATGCAATTAGAAGAACGTGGTAATACTGATAATCCAGAAATGCAAAAATGGCTCGAATGGCGTAAGACGGTTAAAGAGAATCGTCTTAAGGCGGTAGCTAATAAAATTAATAACTAATTTTAATAATTAATAAAAACCTTCACAATCATACATCATTCTCATTCATGATTTAGTTAGTACATGTAAGTTGATTTAAATTTTTATTTAATTATTCAATATTTTACTTATACAACAATAATATTCAAGTGCTAAAATAACATTTAACATTTATATAAACATTTTACATTTATATATATAAAATCTATAAAATATAATTTGAATTTAATTTGACACTTCTTTACTATTAATAATCATTTTGATTTGGAAAAAATCTGTAATTATGTTGATAAAAAATATTTTTATAAAAATTAGTAAAAATTTTGATATTTTTAAGAAGGTTCTCATTTTAATAATATGTAACGTAATAATGTCGCCTATATTTTAGGTCTTCTAATGTAATTAATTCTTTTTATTGTTTATTATTCCAATAATAAAAGTGAATGTTTATCTTTAACTATGCCAATAATACCTTTATCCTCTAGTCTTTCTAAATACCAATCTTTTACTGTTTTCAATAACACATCTTTATTGGTTTTCCTTATTTAACTGTGATTGTTATATGAGTGTGTCCTCATCTTGTCCCTCATAAACCATTAACAATGAATGCTGCGATGGCGAACGTCCCAATGTAAGTCCTCCCAATGAGCCATCTGGTGATAATAAGCCAGTTTGTAAACTATTTGTATCACGGTATCCAGAAGTTGATGAAGTCTGAGACACAGAATCCCACGAAATTTCACCAATAGGCTTGGGATGTTCCTCCTGTGAGAGAGCAGTAACCTGTATTTTTAGGTTCAGTGTATTTTAATAATCTTAAAATTAAAGATTGTTAAAAAACTTACAATACTCGGTGGTTCCATGGGTGTTAGGCGACTTCTTTTCAAGCGGAATGTTTTCCTACTAGCGGCTTTCGATCTTTGTAGTCTTGATCTTGTGTGATCTCCTGAACTATCTTCAGCTGGACTCTCTGGTGAAAGGGGGGTTGTTGAGGTCTCACCCGAAGAATGTCTAAATTCAACAGAAGAGACAAAACGTAATTTAGGTGGTTGAGCTTTAAATGGTGCCTGTTGTAAGCTTTGTGAATGTGACAGCTGTGCTGTAACTCCTGAAGGCAATGCAGTGGCTATTGTTGCTGAACTAGTTGCTTGACTAGATACTACACCACCAGATCCAGAAGCACCTATTAATGTTGGAGCTGATCCAGCAGCCTGTTCACCACTTTGGCTTTCACTTGTTGTATGATGATCACGACCTGTGGAGCTACTAGAGAGAGATTCTCTTGGTGGATGTAAAGTTTGTTGGGATAGTGTATCACTGGGTGTGCAAATTCCTCCAGAACCGCTTCTTGAATCTATTGGTACTGTAGAAATATGAGAATGTGTAGCTTGGCCGGTATTTGTGCCCGTAAATATAGAAATTAAAGAAGGTCTTTGTTGAGACTTATTATGATCTGTTCCACTAGTTGCTGCGGGCATATCACTCTTTTTCAAATCGGAATTTTCACGGTCTAAAAAATAGTGTTATGGCTTTTTTATATTGTGTCCATTTGATTTTTATTTTTATGCTTACCGTAACGTTTTTCTTCAAGTTCATCTCGCAAATCCTTAAGTTCTCTAGCTAGTTCAAGCAAGAGCGCTCCCTTAGATTTTATACCACCTTGAGGAGGAGTTCCTCTAAGTCTTTCTCTTATAATAAATTGCATATGTCGTTCGTGGTCTCCAATAGGTGGTTGGGAAATCTAAAAAAGGAAAAATAATATCAATAGAATTTTATTAATTAAATACCTTTTTTTACCTTGTGCAAAATGAATGGCATTAGAACAATATATAAGGGCGTTCTATGTGTTACTACAAACTCTAAAAAACTCCATAAATCTGGTGCGGCTTCATTTCTTCGACCTAAGTCTCGCATAACTCTTACAATTCTAGACCATTCAGTAGACAAACGATTCTCAAAGCATATACATACTATTCTTAAAGCCAAAAATGCGGCTTGATATAGGGAACCAGCAATTCTGGCTGGTCTTTTTGCATCCCGGCTACCAGTGAAGGTTAATGAACCAGTCCTTAAGTCTCCGCCAACACGATTTATTTGTGAGACTGCTTGGCCTGTTCTGCCAGCTGGAGGGCTCATTGCATTTAATACAGCAGTTAATAAGTAACTTACATCAGTCATTTTCAATTCCCCAACATCAGAAACGCCTCGCCCAGAACATACTTTCAAGCACAAAGGCATAATCAAATGCATTAGATATCCTTCGGCCTTCTCCTGGGTGGAAAACTCTGCGCTACCACCACAAATTTGAACCAGCGAAAAACAATCTACAGGGCTGACGACTTGCAAAGCCACCAATCTCACCACAGTTGAACAGAAGAAGGCCGGCGGATTCTGAGACATAAGAGCTGCGCCTGCACTTGAAACTCCTTCGGGAACGGATGAGCCTGGTTCGTTTACAATTAGGTTTTGAACAGTACTAATCAAAGTTTTCATTTGTTGCCAATGTAAGACATACGGGTGTCTCACTATAGTTTCGTGTATACCTTTCAATAAGCCGGCTGCTGCTTCCCAGTCAGTATTTCGTCGTATAGATGGTTTTTTGGATATTTTAAGAAAAACTTTATCAATTCTCCTCAGTATAGTAACTAAAGCATTACGTAAAGTATCATTAGACCAATCGGCACGAGGTAAAACCGCCTGCATGTACCTTTGCAGACCACGACAAGCCATAGATTCGGGATCATAGGGCGAAACTTTGAGCAACGAGTGGGCTATGTCGGCCAAGCGTATATGACACTTTGCGTCTAGAACTTCATTAAATTTATTCTCTTCCTTTGGTAATTTTTTGGATAATTCCTGTAAGCGCGTAGATGATTTACTAAGAAAATCTCCGACCACAGATAATAAAACGTCTCTAGGCCGCCGATATTCTGTACGTATCATTTCAGAATCTTCCCCAGAATCCATAATATTTTTAGTGCGTGGATCGGTTATATACTTCGAGTGCGATTCTTCTTCAAAATCTAAACCCGGAGAACATGGTGGGCCCCGACTACAGTTGCGTTGAGACGAACCTTTATGTTCAGGGCTATTGCGATAAGGGCCATTATAACTTTTAGCTAAACCTTCACAATTATGAACCATAGTACGTATAGCTACTGCCAACTGCAAGATTATATCTCGCTCAGATTTTCCCTGCAGTGGTATATAACTAGGAGATTGTATTTGTTGAAGATAACAAGGTAATATGGCTTCCAAAATGATCTGCAATATGAAATATGCTTTTAAAGTTATAATAAAATAGATTAAAAACAAATCTGTACTTACCAGCATTTGATAACCTCTGGTACTTTCTGCAGAGTAGGATACTACCATAACACAAAGTGTAATACAGTCCAATACTGTAACATCACCATCTTCATCGTGATAGCAAAAATCTATGGCTTTTAAAGGTTTAGGTTCCTTTACCAATTCGGCAATATTTAAGGGATCAGGAGATGGATCCTCCAAGCTTAATAACAAATTAAATAAACAGCTAGACTGAACCTGTAACAACAAAAAAAACACATTTTATTGATTTCATTTTCCTTTTAATAATAAGTAAAAATTATTACTTTGTGGGCTTCTCCATAAGTACCGTCTTCATCGGTATCTAGTATAGCTGAGACTGAACCGAACATTTGCAAAATAAAAGGTTTGCGATTTAATAAATAGAATTGTTTGACCGCATATTCTATTGTTGTAGTAATCAATTTGTTTGTTTGGTGCAATGAATATATTTGTAAAAGTGTAGGCATAATCATAAAGTACCCATTTGTAGAAAATATGTTCTTAAAATTAAAAGCTGCATTGATATAGGTAGCCATAACATAACGCATGATGCAAGAATCCTCAGCATGTAAAAATGCAGCTCCAGATAGAACATTCAAAAACAATTGTATGTCAGCTGAATACGCAAAATTACCGGCCATAGCCTCAAACATGCGAGCTATTAAGCGAACCCACATAAATTTGTGTAACACATCCAGACCCAACAATACTTTGCCATATTCTCCTCCTTGATGTAAATCCAAGTCGACCTCTAATGCTTTACGCGGGAACGAAGGCAACTTCATTAGTTCTTCGTGTAAGAAAACAACTCTCTGCACCACCATATCAACATTCTTTAAAATAGCCCAGGTCAAATGAACCTTACCAATTTCTACAAACTTCTTAGTGAGCTCCTGTTTTTGTAAGGCTAAAAATGAAGCTTCGGGCTTAAATAATAACAAGCGCACTTCCGGGTATTGAGATCTTTTAAAGAAATACAAATCTCGTATATACCAGTTTGGGTTTAATATTTTATCTGCAAGTAAAATGAAAACTAGTTTCAGATGCCTGGATGGAAGCTTAAAACACTTACTGCTCTTGTGATCCACCAAGCAATAATTATTTATCTCTTTTTCATCAACTGAGTAGTAATCTAAAGCCTCTTTAAGCAATTGGCAAAACAACGTATCTTCCTGCACGGGAAATTGTGATGGTATATTACCCTCTTCTTCAGAAGGCCCATGAACTATAATTTTTTTAGCTGCCGGAACATTAGCTGTTAATAAAATTGAGGCATCACATTGCTCTTTACGTAAGATTTGCTTTAAATCCTTAAACATTATGCCATGCACACTATGAACCACCATCCATAGGACAGACAAAGCTGAGCCCACAAGCTTAAAGTTTTTAAAGAATTTAATATTTAAAGTGTTATGATGACTTAAGTATTTTTAAAACTTACTTCTTGTTTTAGTTCATTTGAAGATCTTACATAGAACATAATATAACCAATTATCGAGTTGTACAAAGCAAATGCAGCCTGCTGTGGTAATCTTGGTACGAAACGTATAAGATGTCTTAATAACTTAAACATTTGATCTTGTCGATCTCTAGTTAGTCTTTCAAATACATAACGCAAAAATAAAGCCGATTCTTCTACTAAACAAACCCAAATCACTTGGTAAGCCACTTCATATACTGCATTGCCATCACTACCAATAGCTGCATCATCTAGGCAGCCAACAATTTGCATAACAGAAGAACAAAGTACCGAAGGAAACAGCGAATGAGCATGATGTAAATGGGAAGATATGCGAGTACCATCGATTTCTTCTTCGCCTTCATGGTCTTCATGTTCCATACCCGGTTCATGAGAAGCCTGCTGACTAATAGGTATTGTGGTTATAAGAAAACTGTGCCGTTCAGCTCTCTGTTTGTCACGCTGTTGACGTAAAGCATTGCGTATGGCTTCGGTTTGTTGCATTTTCCGACTCTTAGTTGCAGTAACTAGAAAAGGCTGGAATTGAATTTTTTTTTAGTTTTGAAAAGTTATACCGGTTTACCTTTGTAACCTACATGACGATCTTGATTTAATGTTACATCCATATCTTTAGTTTGTTGTACTGGCATCCAAGGAGGATCAACAACGGGTAAACTTTCTATACCTATTTTGGGTGAGGGCAAAGTAAATTCTATGCCTCCGGGTGGTACTTTAAATGTGACATCATGTGCATTTTCCTCCATGCGGGGCCACACATGAAAACGATTCTTCCACAAAATTAAATATCTAGAAATAAGAAATATATACATATAATAATGTCTTAACTATATATAACTATAGCTAACTTGTTTACTATTCTAATACCTTTGTATAGCTCCAATTCTGATATCGGGGTCTTTGTTTTTCAAAGCCCTTTGCATTATATCAAAAGCATAATTCTGTGCTTTGACCGAACCCATTAGAAATACTGCAGCACTTGAAGAAGCCGTATCTTGATTTGGTTCTAACAAAAGTTCCCAAGCAGCCGGCATGGCCTCTATTACCATTTCCTCTGTTAATATAACAGCACCCTTTAACATAGTTGCGAAGGGAAAATGAAATAGATTTCTAACATGAAAGCGTAAAAATTTTAACATGGGTGTTTCTTCTTGTTCTTTTTTCTCTTTTTTTTGTCGAAAAGCTTTAGCTAATTTTTCAGCCATTTCTAAATCGGGATCATCACTTATGCGATCTTTGCGTGAAAGACTGTCTTTTCGCTTGGACGGTGATGTTTGTGTTGAACTCTGTTCGGAAACTTTGCGTGCTGATCTGGGACGTTGTTGTTGATGTGCCTTAGATGATGATATCACAGTTGGTTCCAAATTAGGGTGATCAGAGTCAAATGTAAAACCAAATTCTTCACCGTAGACCTAAAATTAATATAATAGGATATGCATATTTTTGAGAAATTTCTTTGTTCTTGAGAAATGACATAATTGATTTTAGTGAATTGTTTCATATTATAGAAGGTTTAATAATTTGTTTTAGCTAGCAAAGAAAATTTAATGGTGAGTTTAATGTTTTTAACTTTGGTAACTTTGTAAGATAAAGAGAAAAAGAAACAAGATCGAAAATTGCTTTTGAAAAATTTCGCTTTTTAACTGATTTAATAAGGAAGAAGTAGCCCTATGCTCACTATGTTGATATCATACAATACAGGAATACAATAGATCTATGTGTTTACTTTGTTAAGGGTTTAAGGGTATTAGAAATTGTCTTTAAGCTTTTATAAAACATAATTTTTGTAATAAGTAATTAAAATTAAGATTGAGGAGCATACAGAAGAAAGTTGGTCCTCACTTGCAAAGTGGAAGACAGGAAAATTAAAAAGTTTTAATTTGTAGTAAGTCAAATAATTATATGTACAAGACTTCAACTTTAATGATAATTAATAAAAACCAGGTATTTTTTTTTTTGATTCTTTAACTAAGAGAGCTAAGAATAAAATAAGAAAATTCATTTTAAATTTTTTTCTTGACATAAAAAAGTATATTTTTTAATTCTCCATATAAAATACGTTTAAATATCCTTTTAGTTGTAAAGTAAAAATTGTATATATATATATATATATATATATATATATATATATATATATATATATATATATATATATATATATATATATATATATATATACATATAATACTAAGGGATTGTGTTACCCTTCTTTATCTTCATAAATTGAACACATTTCCATAAGTTTTTTCAGAACACATGAATTAATTTTGTGCCATTTAGCCAAACTGGCATTTCTCAACTCCTAAAGGTTATCAAATTGCTTGGAAGAAGTATACATTTTAGCAGAAAGTATTCCCTATATATCCTCGGTGGGATTGAGGTCTGGCTTTAAGGTAGATTGTCGAGAGTTAAAGAAAGCCTTTGTTTTCACCACGTGGATCGGTACATTATCCTGGTAGAAAATTCATTTATCGCCATGCAAATAAGCAGCAAAATCAATCAGTTCACTTTCTAATAAATTTAAGTAGACTTCTGCATTCGTTTCACCTGGCACAAAGCATATTTTGGCCATGCCTTTTGATGAAAATGCCGCTTATACCAAAAGAGATCCGTCACCACGATGGTTAATGGTTTGTTTATTCACTGGTGTTTCTTACACCCTCCAATTTTTGTGTAGACCATTTGCTCAGTTTCGAATTCCTCTTCTCAAATCTTATACTTTTGTTGTCTTAGGCTTGGTTAAGGCACTAGATTCTCTTATTTAAGATCAAAATCTTGTCTTATTATTCGATGCACACGTTGTTTAATCACATTAAGACCAAGTTCACCTATTATTTGCCTATAACTATTTGCCTATAACGGCTATTGGATGCTAACTGCTGTATGTGCCGATCATCAATGGTGCATATCCGGCCGCTGCGTTTATTAATGCCATAATTATTTGCGTTTTTTAAGAATGTATTTTTTAAAAAAATATAAATTTGGCCAGCTTTCATGCCGAATTAACTCATGCCCTTGATCAATCCACCATCTTCATGTGTTAATTTAGTACCAAATTGTTGTTTTTCACCAAATACCTTTGGTTATGCGAGATGATTGCGTGGGAATCGTTTTCCGGGATAAATGTGCTAACATATTGACTTTCCAGTCGTCAGAAGATAAATAATTAATTTAACACATACATAAAGGGGCCGCCATCTAACGTTTTTTTTCAACTAGTGCTTATTTCGTGAATGGTAGCACTTAGCTCATGTCTGATTTGACAGATAATTAGTTTTATCCTTCCGCTGAACGAATATGGTTGTGTATACGCTTGAACAACGCTGGGAAATATTGCGTGCGATCGAGTTACAGAAGATGCCGATTTTGCCAAAAAAATCATCTTATCAGATGAAGCTCATTTTGATCTTGGCGGGTATGTAAACAAGCAAAATTGTCGCATTTGGGGCACAGAACACCCGCACGCATACATTGAAAAGCCGACACACCCAAGACGAGTCACTGTTTGGTGCGGATTTTGGTCCAGAGGCATAATTGGGCCATTTTTCTTCGAAAATGAGCAAGGAGTGGCCGTTACAGTCAATGGCGATCGTTGTCGGGCCATGTTGAACGAATTTTTGTTCACAAAAATTGAAGAGTAGGATATTAGCAACATTTAGTTTCAACAGGACGGCGCTACGTGCCACACAGCCGAAGATCGCATTATCAGCCACAGATCTGATGTCGTTTGGGCACCTCGGAGCTGCAATTTGACCCCGTTGGACTATTACGCCAACAAGCCAGAGATAATTGACGTTTTAAAGGACAATATTCGTGAAGCCATTGGTAAAATACAGCTGCACACAATCGATGTGCTCAAAAATTGGAAAGATCGTGTAAGCTATTGCATGGCCAGCCGACTCAGCCAGTTGAATGAAATTATTTTCCATTATTAACCGGAAGGATTGTACTTTCAAATAAAAAAAAAATTTGAGAAAATAATCAGTAGTTTTTTTTATAGCATTTAAAAAAAATTTAACATGACGGTCCCTTTATATGTAAATATTTTATATAAAAATAACGGAACTACGGATGCGGTGTAGAAATAGAGCTGACAAACAACAACAACTGATAAAGTTATCGAAAAAGAATTTCCATACCAAAAACTACTACTGTAGCGTTAATAGAACATAAAACACTAAGCACACTGTGGTGCAAAAATGAGGCAATGTAAGTAAAATTTGTGTAAATGTTCTCTTATTTTCTGCTTGTTTTACAAAAACAAAACTTTTTGAATTTTTTTATTCAATATTTTGTCCTCTCTTAAAAAATTAATAAGCATTACTTTATTCGGTTCTCTTATTTGAATATACCGACCTCTTTAACTCAATTGCATTGCCTCACTTTTTCACCAGCCAAAAAATACCAAATTAACTGTGTATTAGTAGAAAAATGTTTGCATTTAACATTTTTAATTTGGAAAATTTTAAGATTTTGTGCGTGCTAAAGTGAAAAATAAAAAGTTAAGTGAAGCCCTTATCTATTGATTTGAAAGACACAGTTTCAGAAAAGGCTAAAAATGGCGATTCAACTCAAAAAATCGCAATTTTTTTAAAACAGGACAGCGGTCAGTGGCTAGAAAAATGGAAGTCCGAGCAAAAAATGGAAGTCCGAAAACAATTACTGACACTACAGTGTATATGAAGAGTAAATAAATTTCCAAAAAAAATTCTATACCTGGCAGAGAGAAACATTGAAGGCGCAAATACAGGCAGCTTCAAAAAAGTGTACAGCCTTATTCTCTAGAACTGGGTTTTTATTTTAGTCTTAAAAACGCGATGAATTTAAACATTTTATATTTTTTAAGGCTCTATTTACGGCTTTACAAAATCCACAAAGAACAACAAAATCCTTATAACAACTTAAGTTATAAAACAAAAACGAAAGGTACACTATTTTTTACACGTCAAAAAAGGTGTACTAGACAAAAAACTATGCCAAAAAATGAAGTAAAAGTACCTGGGAAGTGATACCATTTTTTAAAGATGATGTCGAATACAACAAAAAATTGCTTATAAAATTTTCGAAATTGTTTCCTTATTGTTTTCTATACGAAAAGTAGACGAACGGAAGAGTCTACACAATTAGTTACAAGTTAAAAAGTTAATTAGTTAATTAAAAACTTAACAGTAATAGCAAAACAACAAGAATAAAGTGTACATCCCCATTTACAATTTCGTTTTAATTTTGCCGCTGTAGGTGATAGGTGAAACACTCGCCTACCAACCTAGAGGTCCTCGGTTCAATCGGAGGTCAGACCATCTGAAAAAAAATTTTTCGACTTCACTATTGCATGTGCTTTTCGGAGCCGGAATTAAACTGTAGGTCCCTTTTAATGAGTCTAAGAATATAATCGTGTCCAGCTCATTGACTAAGAGAATGTTATGGGAATTACTATTATCGAAATAAGATAAATTTAAACATTTTATATTTCTTTAAAACTATATAAAGCTTTACAAAATTAATTTGATATTTTCAAATAATAAAAATTTTGTTTTATTTTATTACTCGTATTAGTTTTGTATTATTACTGATTAATACTAATTATTTATTGGCTAAAATTGTATAATTTTTGGTAAAGCAAATGCAATGGGTAAACTAACTTTAATTGATATTCCTAAACTTCTAACCAAATTCCACAATGATGGTAAAACTTTGAAAAAGACTTTCAAGAATGTTAAAAAGTAAAATACAAAAAATTTCGGTTCACTAGAAAATATCCCAGCTAAAAAATTTAAATTATGCGGACTATTGTGATCTATGGTATGTAAAAAAAAAAATCAACCAAAAAGTGATGCAAAATATTAAACGATATTTTACATCGGATGCAAGCATTAAAGCCAGTACTGCATGCAAATGGTTGCTGTGCTACATTTCACATAAAGAAGTCTTTTATACTACGAATAACTTATAAGTGACTTCTTGATTATGTAAGAAATATATAACCAAAGATGTTTCTTTCTGGAGCAATGTCCTATTAAGGGATGAAATCAAATTTCATGTGTTTGGCCAGAAAAAAATCATAAAAGTATGGAGAACCATAAACGAACAACTGTTAGAACAATATTGTATATTCACGGTGAAGCCTGGAACCTAACGGAATCTCTTTCTCGAAGACTAGATGCTAATGGTTAAGCACAAGGAAAAGGAACCGAATACAAAATATTCTCTCCTTAAAGATTTGTTTTTTACACACCTTTTAACGCGTTAAATATGGTGCACCTTTTAATTTTGTTGCTTAAATTTTGTTGTAGTAAAACATTTTTAGCTTTTTTTTAAGAATTTTGTATTTTAAAACACTGTAATAAATTGTAGTATATCAACACATATAAAAATATTGGTAAAAATTGTTATTCATATCAAAACATGTATGTTTTTTATGGTTTTTGAAAGTTGGTGGATTTGTATCAAGTTTGGTAGATTTTTTAAAACATTTTGGTGGCGTCACTGATAACCAGTAATAGTCAGTATTTTTTACAATAATATTGCCTTACATACATATGTATCATAGCTGCCAGACTTGACGATTTTTGAACAAAATGTTGGCAAAATGACAATTGACGTTTTTTCCTATATGATCAACTGGGAGGCCTAAAAGTGTTAATAACTCTTTTTTTAGTTGAGACAACTAGCTTACTTCTTCTGATTTTTGCTTGCGATCAATGTTAATAAGGATAAAGAGATATGCGCATTAGTTTTTTTAAGCTAAAGACTGTGTTTTGGTATGATTTCTTCAATTACTTTGATATCATACCAAAAATATCAACTAAACAAAAGAGGTAACGCTTGTTTATGTATAAAAAATTAATGAAAAGATTTGAAAATGAAAAAATAAATTTTAACGTAAGTAATTTAAAAAATCAAAAAAGAGTTTTAAAACTTTTATAAAACTAATACTAAAATTTTAAATAATTTTGTCGTTTAGTATTATTAAAAGTTACTTTTAGAGAAATTTTTGTGAATACTATATTATATAATTTTGAATCAATACAGTGTTTTGACATTACAATCTTACAAAATTCGAAAAGTGAAGTTAATCGACTTGGCAAATGAAGTATACATTCGTAAAAAATTGAAAATACTAAAAACTTGCTTGTTTTTTTGGTACGATTCTTCGACGATTTTCTTAGGCTGAAATGACGGTATTTTTAAAATTTATCGGACAAATTACGATTTTCTGCAAATTTCATCTGGCAGACCTGATATGTATGTATTTGTGGTGTAAAATATTTAACAAATATAGAAAATTGCTAACACTTAAGAAAACAGTTGGACCGGCCAATTTTTAATACCCCATTTACATTACAAGGAAATCCAGTAAATTAGATTTATTTATTATCTTTGCCATCGCGTCGAAATTTCCAAACTCTGCGATTGAGACATTCAAAACACTAATATGTCATTTTAACTCGTATCGCCAATTTTAAGCAAAATGCAATTATCAGAACATGTACGATACTTTTATTTTTTTGCGTTAGTTTGTTTAAAAAAGCTTTGCAAAAAAAGCTTTTATAACATTATGTAAAATGTAATGATGTATTTAAAGTAATTCATATTATAAAGTATTGACAAACATACTGCGTGATTAAGAAATACGACCTTAACTAATGTTAGTAAGATTTGTTTTATGCCAACTTAAAAATACCAGAGAGCTTTTTTCTACTGTCTATTCGAATTAAAGTTTTCAAAATAATATTAACAGCCTGTTTCCAGATGACGAGCGTAAGAAAACGTTTGTCTAACAAGTTGAGTGACTTGTCTGTTTATATGTAAAACACAAACAAAGCACTCAATTTATGTTAGTGTTTGAAATGTAAATAGACAAGTCACTCAACGAGTTAGACGAACGTTTTCTTACGCTCGTCATCTGGAAACAGGCTGTAAATCTTTTGGAATATATTAAAACTCTTTAGTGTTATAAGCGATAATAGGTACCCTATATCCTTTTTCAAATCCTCTCTATAGGAAAATTTTATTTCATTTAAGAGATTTTTTGTTGTTGCAAATTTGTTTTTAAAACAGTTTAATTGAAAAAACATTGGAAATTCTAATTTATTTATTTTATGTATATAACCTTTTTATAAAAAAAAAACAAAAAAAAATTTCTTCTGCCTCCTGTGAGGTTTGAACTCACGACCCCTGGTTTACGAGACCAGTGCTCTACCACTGAGCTAAAGAGGCGGACAGCCAGAGTCCGCCGCAATAGCTTATAAAAGTAGCCGACAATATGCCTATCTAATCGTAAAGTATAACTTAAAAAATGTTTTAAATAACATTTTGATCATATCGCAATGATGAATCGTTAACATACATACGTATGTGGTGCGTGTGTAAAATAAAAATAATCATTGAACTTGCTGTGCAAAAACAATTACCTTTCGGGTAGCTTTCACTAAACGCGTACAGGCACGCATATGTCGTTTATAACAGTAGGGGTGACAGTAACCCCTGTGGCTACAGTAGTAATTATAACTTCCTATCAAATCGATAACAGCTTTTAACCAAGGCATATTTTTAGCCGTATCGTCTGTTTCATTTGAGTCTGTAGGTGATTCGGGTTGTTGATCATCACTAAGTATGCCTGGCGATCCATGCTCTTCTTCACCACCACTGGCTACACCTTGTTCAGAGGTATCGCTACGATCAGATAGGGATGATACTTTGCGTCTGGATTGTATTGAATCGACGCGTTTAACTAAAATTTTAAAAGACACTATTAAAAGAAATATTCGGAGATAATAATTTTATTTTGTTATCATAACTACATACAATCTGTCTCCATATCTTTTCCATCTTTAGTGTTACGCCTTAGTTTTAGTGATCTGCGCTTGAAAGATCCTCCCGTTGTAGCAGCAGTACCACGACGCGATAAGAATGGCCTGACTGCAGATGCAGCAGGGCGGCGAGCTTCTTCACCCTCCTTTGTCAGTGTTGTATTACTACTATTTTCAGACTCATTGTCTGGTTCATGTAGTACAAACGAGATTTTTCTTTCTGTTTGCCCACAAGCAACATCATTTCCAGCCGCTATTGATTGTAAACTTTGTGCTGAGGTCTGCGAGTGGCCCATCGAACTTAAAGCCATTGACCATCTGCGATTTGCTTCTCTATAAACTTTTTCCCATGGTGCTGGTTTATCCTTATGTAATTTGGAAGCTTTTGGTAATGTTACGTAAATATCTCTCAAAAATGCTGTTATTTCAAAAAGTAATACACAAGCAATCAACTTTAAAGCATGTGGGCAATCATTTCCATGTGGATTAACAGAAGATTCGTCTAAAAAATCTTCCTCTTCGTCTTGTTGCAAAAGTTCTCGTTGTTTTTCGGGATCAGTTAAACTAGCATTAACGGATTCATATTGTAAACGTTCGGTATAAATAATTTCTTCAAGACGAGCACCCAACATTTCGGCCCACTGTAAAAGATAATTAATTTTTTTTATAAAATATTAGCAATTGATGCGAGTGATAGAATATATGAAATGTAAAGATTTACTTATGGTATAGTTCTTTGGGATAAATATAGTGCTTAAGTTGCAGTTAAAGTTAAAGTTTCTCACTATGGTACTGACGGGTATGCCTCTAACTCACAACTTTAGCGACATGAGTTCAAATTCCAGGTAAGAGAAAAACGGGAACACTTTTTCTTTTAATTTTCTTTTTCTCAGCATAAGAAAACAAAAAAAAGGAACCAACCGGTTGAGACTTACATTTGGCTCGACTCACATCAAGCTAAATTGCCATTACTACGATTACGGAGATTGAGTGAATGATTTTCACAGAATTTCTATGGCCATAGCTCGACAAAATTAATATATTCGAGCTGTGGTTCCAACGCATAAGACTATTCAAACATCGTAACGCTTGCAGTTGTGCACGAAAAACGTGGCGATTCTATTTCAAAGCGGGTGTTCATCAGCTGCTGTTTTCTGCAACTTTCAATAACTATTTCTAGGATTAGGTCAAGTCCTTAGTATGTCTTAACAAATAAGTTATGTATTTTGGATAAGCTTAAGGCTAGCAATTAAAGCAACTCATTAAAAGTTTTACTTAACATCGCGTGCACGTTCGACAAGCATACAGCGTTGCATGATAAAATTGTAAACATTAAATATGTACGAATATGTACATAGCTAAGTTGTCGTTTTAGAAAATACGATTTTAATTGGGTAAAAATGTAAAAAAATTTAAATACAAAATACCTGATGAAACATTTTTCCGGCTGTTCTTTGTAATATATGAGTGCGTCTAGTGCTGGTCGTATTTGTTTGTTGTTTAATTTGATTTGCGCTAATATTAGCGCCTGATGGTCGATAACCGGCTACATTCAATTTCATCCAAGCTGGCCATTGCCCCTTGTTGCAAAGATGAACAAAGTGGGCACATTCCAATAAAAGGGTAGCGCGTGTAACTAAAGGTGCTTGAGGCTGTATAAATGAAAAGAAAATAAAAATAATTGTATTAATTATTATATTATTATTATATTATTATATTATTATATTATTATATTATTATTATATTATTATTATATTATTATTATATTATTATTATATTATTATTATATTATTATTATATTATTATTATATTATTATTATATTATTATTATATTATTATATTATTATTATATTATTATTATATTATTATTATATTATTATTATATTATTATTATATTATTATCCTACCAAGTCTAAGACAGCTGCTACTAATTGAGGATCGGGAAATGTACCCGGTGCACAGGTTTCCAATAGGAATGATAATCTTAACATGCCCAATCTTACAGGTTCTATGGGAATTAATTTGCGTTCTTTTAGAACCACCACTTCGGATTCCCTAGGTCCATCACACATATCCGAAGAGCTACGACGACTATAATCGGCTGTCTCTTCTATACCGCCTTGCTTTTTCTTACCCTTCACTATGCCGCCAAAACGATTCAATCTTCTCTCTACTCTACGCTTAGCCCTTTGTATGGATCGGCCTATGCCATCACTAGAACGACCTCTTTGAATTTTTAACGAAGGATGACGTACAAATGTTGTGGATGTTTCAGGATTTAATGATCCAATTTCCAAATCGATTGAAGAACCTTCTTTTGGAGCACCTTTAAACCAACGCACCAAACCACTTAAACGTCCCAACGAATTCCGTTCAGAGCTTGACGTAGAATCCGAAAGAAGTTGTCGCTCACTATGCCTTGGCGTTAGGGTAGGTCGTACACCGGTAGTGCGTCGGCGGAAGTTACTTAAAGGTGATTGACTGGTTTTGTAATGTTCATCGCAAGGTTCTGTTTCTAGAAGACTCTTTAAAAATTAATTAATACAATTATGTATTTCTATAATTTTGAAGAGTTTAAAACTTACCACTGCACAGGCAGATGAGGTACTTCGTTTTTTCAGCAACAAACGCCTTTGAGAACGATTATCATCATTTTGAATGCTTTGAGCTACTTCGGCTTGTGGTATGTGTCTGGATATGGCAAAATAGAAAAAACAAATATGGGATGTAATTTTAAAGCCTAACAGAGAATTGCTTACCTAATCACTCTCGTAGTTTGAGCTGGAGGTCCTTTCTTATGTGGTCTAGGTGTTACCGCCAAAATACCACTTAAAGCCACCAAACGAAATGGCCCGCCATGAGCTCCTTTTACATAGGTCACAAACTGTCGTACATCCCCATATACAGCCACATTTTCTAACGTCTTGAGATCCTTGGAGGCATTTACAAAACGTGTCACTAATGGCTTAAAGACTGCCGCTATCACCTGAGCTTCTGGTCCACCGCTTTGGCCACCACTAAAGTTTGTTGAATAGCCACCTTGTCCGCCTGATGATGATACACCATTGCCAAGATCCGAGTTAAGATTTTTAAAGGCACTCGTGCGCTTATGAGCTAGTTTTATGTTTTATTTCATATTTTATGTTTTTTAGGGGGTGTTTTCAAAATATTTTCGAAAACAGACAAACAGGTGAGAGAGTGTGGGTTGGGTGGGTGAACATATAGATGCGTAAACGAACAGTGTGAAATTTATTTTTTTTAATTCGATGGTCAAAACAAATCAAAAACAAAGACGTTTAGAAAAAATTAAAAAAGAAATATTGCAAATAACACTATAAAAAATTAAAAAAAATTTTCATGCTTTTTTTTAAATATTTTTTTGCGTGTAAAATTGAAAGCATGTATATGCATGCAGAAGCTACACTATTAATAATTATAAAAATAGTCGAAATTTTAAATCATTTCGTTTTTGTAAATAAACATTTTTCCAATTTTATCTTAGTTGTCCAGTTGTAGTCGTTTTTCGACATTTTTGTAACAGATTATATAAAAATTTTACTTGTTTTCCTCAATATTTAACAAAATTGTCGAACTACGACAATACATATATCAACCATGATAAGGGCCATTGTTTTTGGGGTTTATCCAATTAAAAAAGTGTTTCTGCAATATCCAAAATTTCGACTTTTTTAAATATAGAAAATGTTTTTTGTTGCATAGAGTAATATTGTAAAATAATTTGAATATTTCAAAAGATAAGCACTAAGAAGCTTTGATTTTTGTACAAAATTTTTGTCTACATGCAAAATTTGTTGAAAAATCAAATATTTGGGAATTGTTAAAACGAAAAAATAAGAGTGGTTTTTGAGATACCAATATAGAATTTGTTCGAAATTGTTCGAATTTGTTGTGCACCTACATTAAAGGCCATGTCTTAAGCTAAACTAATCTCAACAAATCTATTATTCACTTCAGTAGATCATTTTTTGTCTATATTCAACTATTTTTAAAATGAACTATTTGAGAATATAATTGAAACTTACTTAGGGGTGAGAGTAAGGAACTTGGATCGACACAGAAAGCACAGAAAGCATGGAAAAAGTCTATGAGTTCTTGTAGCGGAGCAGTTTTAACCATTTGCTGTAGAAAACGTTTTGTACGTTGGCCAGCATTACGAAGAAGGCTTGACAGAATTTTTTGACATTGACTTCTTAAGAAATCTGCCGATAATCCGCGTACACCTAGAATTTTTAAGAAAAATATTAAAGAAAATTATCTTTTTTATTTCAGTAATAATATTTGTACCATCATTACAGCCATGGGGACAACCCAAAACTTGCAAGGCTCGTTTAACAATGCCCATTGAAATTTCATGAGCATGTTCACCCAATTTCAAGACACCCATTTCAAGCAAAAGTTCACATATATTTAAACCAGCTTCTAAAACTCTTATCGATACCACCGTCAAATCTCTCTTAAACACATTTAACACGGCCAACAAAACGATCTCATAATCAATGCCACCTTCTCGCGTTATATAAAATGAAGATCCAGGAGCTTCCGATTCATCTACGCCGGTATAATCAATGTGCGAATCGGTATGGGAACGTAGCATTTGGCCACGTATACGTGAACCTATACTACAGGTACCTGGTGCACCTGCCATGCTACCATTCATACCGTTACCTCCTAGACCACCAATACTGCCACCATTGCTTAAAGCATCTAGTTGAGAATCAATGGAACCCTGCAAAAATTTGGTAAAATTCATTTTCAGACTAAAAGATTTTCAATAATTCTCATAAACCTACCTGTCTCTTCAAATAGTCTGGTGAGGGTGTTGGTGTATGTTCGGTTACAGTTATTATGGGGTTTCTAGGATAAAAAGTAGTTCTTTGTCCAGACGACTGGGAAGATCTCAAAACTTTTGGTGGTTCTACATATCTGTAAAATCTTAAATATTTGAATATTCCGTAAAGGGAATAGAGATACAAAATTAGTTAAAAAATGGCATGATGGGGTGCATATGGTAAAACTTTAATATTTTTTATTTCTGTTCGAATACAGATTTTTTGTAAGTTAAAGGAAAGCAAGTGAATATTATTTTATTTAAAATGATAAAGAAGAGAAAGGAAAGCATTATACGAGTAAATTATGTGAAGGAAAGTGCAAGTATGAAAGAGAAACTTTGAAAAAAAGCTTAAATAATAATTTTAGGGTTTTCTAATTTATAAATTGCAATGCATTAACTACATACAATATTAAAAGAAAAGGACAGCAAAATCTGTTTAACAATGTGCAAAACCGTTTGAAAATTCGATGATTTTTAAAAATAACAACTTGTGTAAAACTTACAAACCAATTATTGTTGTTTCTTTATGCCCTGAACCAGGTAATATTTGAACTATTTATTCTAAACGACTGAGAATCGTCTATGTCTGTCTATCTAAATCTTGACTTTAAAATACAGGTCGAAATTTCCGAAATAATTTGAATTTTAGTCCAAGGACAAAATATATTTTCTCTTATTTCGTCCGAATTAGTTCATTATTTAAAATATTTATCTCATATAGAAGGTAACATCAGGGAAACTGCATTTGATGCCAATACATCTGCAGAAAATATTTCTTTAATTGCTTGATTCATACAGCACTGAATATGGTAAAAATCGGTCGATATTTGGTTCCAATCAATTAGTCATACATAATTTTAATATGCTTCCAAAAGCACTACTCTCTTAGCGCTTGGTAGGGATACAATGCATCCATAAAGTTTAATTACTCTCCGTGTGCCTTTTGGTGCCCATGGTATCAGAATTGGTCTCTAGTTAGTTGCTGAGTGTTCTTTCTGCTTGGAAACCAGACAAACCATTGGTTTATAGCTCGCATAAGCTGTTAGAGGTTACACATAAAGTATGATTTGTCTCTGTGAGTATATCCTGGCATTTGGGCAGGAATCCACTCTATCTATCGTGAAATTTAGTTCATAATTATCCACAAAAATAGGATAAAAAGGGAATATTATCATTAGGCAGTGTTACCATAGACTGCCATACAAATATTTACACAGAACTCGAAAGAATTTGGAATAAGGGTAGAATCTGTTTCAGTAAGGTTTTAGTACTGAACCAAGTTGAATAAAATTCAAACCGTAATAAACCATACCTATACACATTTTTAAGAATCGCTAAACTTGTTAGATTTTAAAAGATTTGATCGAAGGTGTGTTTGAAGTCCAACACAAAAGTTTCAAATAGTACAGCTATATTATTGAATATTTCTATTTTTATTATGTTGAATCTGTTGGGAAGTACTTTGCTCGCGAATTAAATAGTACACCCCACATCGACTTATATCTATATAGCTATTATTATGTGTACATATGTGGTCTTTCGAGCTTTATTTACCGCTTCTTCTGTTAAAAAATTCGCCACTTGAATGAAACATTTCGTTGGAACTTAGTCATCAGTCGGTATTTTGTCGTGTAGTTTAATATGTTAGCTAAATAGGATTGCTTTTATAAATAATAATTGAAAATGTGGCGTAGCAAATTCTGCTGAAGTTTGAAAGAGGAAAAAAAAGTATACAAGGATATGGTTCTATCTGTTGCTAAGATATCGAAAAATTTTGAAAGAAGTTAAAAGGTAAAAACATCATTGTTGTCAAATGAGTCCATACAAAAAAAAAAAAAAAAAAAACACAGAAATTCTATTTCAGTAGCAAAAATAACACAAAAAACCAGAGTGAAAACAGGCGTGTTATTTTAAGAGCTGAGAATATAAGGAGAATAAAACTAAGAAAAAAATACCATTTATATCATCCCGCTATGAAAAATGCAAAATTTTTGCTACACTTGACCTAAATTACTGAGTGACATCATGTGGTTTTCTGAGATGAGAAAAAAATTAAATGTGGAAGGCCCTGCTGGATCTAACTACTATTTTTATGATTTTTTTGAAGGGAACCGCATTATATAGATCGCCTACATAACCAAAAAAGGCATGATATGGTATGGAAGACAATTCCATATTATGACATTTACAATATTTATTTTAAAACACGACGATAAAGGCTACATTGCATACTGAGAAACTAAAAACGGCTCCTGACTTTCACAAGAGACAAAATATTGGAATTTAAAAATAATTGACAATGTATGTAGATGGTTATCTAAAAAAGCTAATAAGAGTAAGAAACTATAGTCAAGTGTTCCAGAGTTAATTAATGATGTATAGACATAATAGCCTATATTCTTTAATATTATCCTATTTAACGTCCGTCAGTGCTTTGCCACGCCTCATTTTCAATTATTATTTATTAAAACAGTACTATTCATCAAACTTATTAACCGTAATGATACAATTTCGACTAATGACTAAGTTTTAATGAGATGTGAATTTTTTTCGCGTTAAAAAAATTTTTTTTCGCAGTAAAAACAAAATACCAATAAAGTAACATAACGGTACATATTTTCGTAATAATTTTTTCTTTCAAAGAAGAGATAAAATAAAGCATGATAATAGCTTTACCGTGGTTATGATTTTTGAGATATAAGACGATTTTTTGAAACTACAAAGGGTTTGCTATTCTAGTGTCGAGTAGTGTATTGATGGACCAGATTAGTAATTAATAAAAGTTATTTAATAATTTTTGTTTACTGATTCGATTTCGCATTAATTTGCGTTAATTTTAAATTTTCAAATACATACATATGTATATTAGGTTATTTATAAAAACCATCAAATCAAGTTGCTTAAACATTATTTAGGTTTTTATTTACAATTTTTACTGTCCTTTTTAAATTCAAAATTGAACTGTATATACAAATATTTATGTGTTTGGTTAACAGTTGTGTTTAATAATTTATGATTTTTTTTAATTTGCATAAACTTTCAACATTTAGAAACTAGAACACAACTCACCCGCTATCAAGTAGACAGCTGGTATTTTTTAGATGATATAGTAAGAGAAAATTTTTAAAAAGACATCGAAGTTTTAGAAATAAATCAGATCTGTTTCATCAATCTGGTATAG
Organism: Wohlfahrtia magnifica; assembly: GCA_023159175.1. Lineage (NCBI taxonomy): Eukaryota > Metazoa > Arthropoda > Insecta > Diptera > Sarcophagidae > Wohlfahrtia > Wohlfahrtia magnifica. Next base: position 2,650,514 of record JAKWBJ010000492.1, on the reverse strand, counting down.
TTTTTCTGTGGTGTGATGTGGTGTGTGTTTGCCTACAATTGTTTCTATATCTAGGAGTCTTAGCATAATTTAAAAAATTTTGTTTTAAGTAATTTAATTTATGTTTTATTTTAAAGGCTTATTTTTTTTTTAAACGAGATGAAAATAATTCTGATATTATTGCATTAATTTATGAGCTATCTGCTGCGTCCTTTCACTAAAATTAAGGTCAAAGGCACAGGCATTAAAAATACTGGTATTTGATATTTCGTAGGCATGTCTGTTTAAGAAAAGCATTGTAATGTTTTTTTTTTAATTACAAAGAATCTTTGATATAATTTTAAGAAGTATTAAGGCAAATCAGGCCGGTTGTGAGTTATAGATAGAGTTGTCATCCGTCCTCTTTTCCCGGTCACTGTCCTCTGAAAAATTAGTGTCCAGGAAAATCCTACTTTTTGAGACTTATTGTTTAGAATATGGTGCACTTTTCTTACAAAACACATATACGAATTGCTTTAAGTTAAAAAAACTGCTCATAACTTAAACGTAAATACATTTTACGTTTACGTTACGTTACAAAATGCCGAGCATACTTCTCTTCTTTCCGATTCCGCAGAGAATTTAAACTTAGTCGTTAGCTTATAAGTACATGAAGGTACGAAAAACAAGTTTTATACGTATGTAACTCAAAAGCTGATTTTCATTGTAACCGATAGCACCTACCAGAAAAATAATATGACTTAACAGGTATCTTATAAGTGGTGAAAAAGTTTGTATAATTCTCAATGTCGTATTTTTTTTTAAAGAAAATGTCGTCCTCCCTAGTTATAAGCCAAAACAACTGCTGCTGAATATTTTATATTTCTTTAAAAATTGGTGCAAATTGTTGAAAATCAATAACTCCACCGCTTGTAATTACTATTGTATCGGTTTTTAAATAAGTTTCTGCTCAACATGCAGTTGGTTTCTTTAGTATAAAACCCGAAGTGGATGGAATGATAAAGAGAAAAAATTTATTCATCATGAAGTCTTTTAATCATACTGCTTTAAGCTCTATTAAAACGATTGTCAGAAAATGGTGCAGAAAATGTCTTACAACCAGATGTCCGAATTTTTAAAATCTGACAACGTCATCATTGACAGAAAAAACATATTTACAATGGGATTTCCAGATTTTATAAAAAATTTCTAGCAACCGTGAAAACTGACAAAATACGTTGTGGCGGTAATTTTCCATTGTCTGGTCGTTGTCAGCAAACTGCCAGGTTCGACAATATTGTTAGATCTGACAATCGTCTGAACAGAGTTTTAGCTTAAATTCTTAAGCATAAAAAATTAATTGTTACTGATGACATATTAGGTTTGTTTCCGTTAGTTTAGGAAGGCTTAAACAAGAATTCTTTGTCTTTTAATCACATTTGAGCTACCAGAACTCAAATGTTTTCTTTTGCGCTATAAAATTTGTTTTTTGGCGTTCCCGTACTTTTGTACGTTTTTCCCTCTTAGTGAAAGAAATATTCTTTACTCTCATTTTACCGAACTTTATCCAAAAAGCGCGGGAACAAACCTATTATGTGACATCTTTTTAGGTTTCTTCAGTAAATTTAGTTTAAGAAGAGACTTGTTTTATACATTTCTTATATTTCATAATACCTAACGCTGAAGTCACTATTTTGGTGAATTTGAACACTTTTTTACATGAATTTTCCGACGTGAAACGAGCGAAATTGCTTTTTTACACTAGAAAGAGGTCGGAAATTACAATTTTAAAAGAAACATTTAATAAATTAAACAACAAATGCCAAACAACACTGCTTTAAGAGTAAACAATTTGACGAGATTTGTTTAAAAGCTAGTGATTTTTCCCTTTTCTTTAAACATTATTGTTTATTTATTAATATACACTGAACTAGCGGTATTGTTTACTAATAAAAACCAATATACACATTGTTGATATTTTTGAATTTGTTTACATTTTCGATTGTGGAAATTAGTAGCACTGTACTGTGTTCTTTTGCTTGGCAAACTCAGGAAAGAATTTAAACTCTAGATATTAACAACACAACACTCTATAAAAAAAGTGGAAGTCTGCGTACAAAACAAATATATCTAAGATAATGCATAAATATGATACAAGAACAGTTCATAAAGATTAAAAATAACATTTTTTAATAAAGTTTTTTACATAGTTTTAATAAATATTAATATTTAACAAAGAAATTAAATTATATACAAATTTATTAGAAAAAAAGTAAGATGGTGTTAAAAAAATAGACAGAAAAAGTCTGCGTACAAAAACGCATGCACTCTTTTAAAATCTTATATTTCGATATTTATAACAGTGTTAACAATAAAGAAGTGTTCAGTTGGATAGTCTTTTTACTTGAGAACCTCATCCTATCTTTTTTGCATGAAATAAACCAGTTTTGTGGTGACTTCCATTGATATTTCCTTCCATTCAGTTGGCAAAACTTCTTTTAACATAGTTTTTAACATTATAACATGATGGAGAATTTTCCCTCCAACAGATCCATCCAGATGAACAATGGAATTCACATCTAGAGACAGCAGTGTCTTACGCATGTATAATGCGTGTTTTGGAACATTATAAAGCATCTAAAGCTTCACCATGTTAGGTGTGTGTAAAAAATTGCTCTGAAGACCCAGAATCGCTGCATTTTGCTTTAAGTTGACCTTAAGATCGTCTAGTAAGCTCTCTTGTCCACAATCGACTCAATAACCTGCAAATTTTATACCCCGTTAGCCGGCACATACCCCCTAACCATTACACCTCCACCACCGTGTGTGACAGTGTCGCACAAATTAGCTTTATGTAGTGCTGTACCATATTTTCTCCACGCGTATTCACGACCTTTTATTTTAAAAATGAATACTTACTCTCATTCAAAAATATAACCCTTTCACAGCATTCTAAAGGTTTGTTTAACAGCTCTCTACCGAGCAATGTTCTATTTGGACTCTCTTTTTAATGAAATAAAGGGCTTCAAACGTTCTATACGAACATGAAAACAGTTTCGATTTAAGATATTTCTGACATTATTAAATTAATGCTTTCAGCCACTTTTGAGGCTATTATTTTGGGATCTTTCTGCGCAAAGTTGATGAGATATATTTTTGCTCTCGAAATTAATTTTGAAAGACGGCCAGATTGAGGTTTTGGTACAAAGACCTCCGGTTTCTTTGTAAAAGTTTATGGTTTTCTAGATAAAGGAGTGCATTTTCTCTACCTTTTCTGCAACTCGTCTGAAGGTTTTTCCCTGCTTCCTGAGAAAACCTATATGATTTCTTTAGGCAGGATAAATTTTTCCTTTTTAAATCCATTGTAAAAAAATTCAATTTTATAAATTGGAATTAATTTTCTTACAGCAAATACACAAATTTGTCTAAAAATGTAACGAAATTAACAGCTATAGAGTAAGATCAAACGATTATAGATTAATATTTTATGTGTACGCAGACTTTTTCTGAGTAAATAAATGTACTTTTTTAACTATCATGCCTAATAATTTTCTTTTCATACACAAATTTTGTCTAAAACATATTACAGGGATCTAAGACATATTAAAAGACCAAAAAGTATAAGCTTTGTTGCGAATTCTTCGAAATACAGAGTCCTAAATGAAATAAATGGTTTTGTAGGCAAACTTTTTTGTGACTAGTGTATAATTTATTGCCTACTTAAAGATATGTTTATACAAACTTTTAATATTAAATATTATCTTGAAAAAAATTTTAATGCTTCGACTAAGTGTACACACAGTGACACAGAGAGTATGCCTACACCCGGAGAATGCATTTTACACAGAACTAAAAAATTTTTACGAAAAAAAAAAAACAAAATGTAACAGCTTCCTTATTTATTAAAAAATGAAACTCAATTTTTAGTATGTAGTACTGTGAAATAACACAAGTTTACAAAAATATTTTTTTTTTGTTCACTGAATGAAACATATATTTTTAAGAATAGCTACCTACGGTAGATAATTATCCCTTCTTGTTTTTTACGTCACAGTTTTATGATAGATACGTTTTCTATGAACAGAAGACAAAACCGGTGTTTCGATACATATGCGGTATATTTGTAGTTCCTCAATATAAGACAATTTTGAATGATTTCAATTTTGAGAGTTCCTTAGCGGGCTATGAATAGGCTACTTGTATCTTGTTACTACTTGTTGTTCGAGAATTTTTAGGAAATTAAAAACCGCAAATTGCGAAAACAGTTTTGCCGATTTACTGAATAATTTCGGAAGGATGAGTGTCTGTAAGCTTTTATTTTAGATAGCAAAAGAAGGCCCAAAAAATTTAATATTAAGTATAAATGTGGCTCATTTCCACTGTGAGGTGCAATTGCATACTTTTTCGAGTTTTTGTTGTTTTTGTATATTTATCTGAAATAGTTGTTTTTTTAAGCACTGATGATAATTAATTAAAATAATTAATACTTTTGTCAATCAGATTTGCGTTTTATTAGATATCAATAATTTTATTAACACTGGCTCACTTTGACTGTGAGTGACTGTATTTTGTTTTATCTATTTACATAATTTTTACGCACGTTGTACTGTGCCGATTTTGGAAAGATATACCATATATGGGCTTAAAGCTTTTTCTGTACATATGTGCACAAAATCAATTCAAATCGGTTCAGTACTTTGGGAGTAATACGACTATAAAATTCTTACTAAACAAATAAAGAAAACACATTTCTATGTTTACCCAGCTAGCAATTGGATGTATGATTGACGAGCGCTATCGTTTACGTTTTTTTTAATCGTCCAGACGTTTGTTGGAATAGAATTATATTTTGCATCGCTTGGTAGCATTTGCGATCATTTTGATGATTATTTTTGACGATGAATCATCGTTTATGTAATTTGACGAGCATCTAAGGATTTATAGTACTTTATTTCGAGAACTTTAAAACTTAAACCAATTTGTTGGAGTTGAAATATATTTCGCTCTACCAAACGATGTTTTGTGAGTCAGTTTGACTTTTTTTTACAATGAATCGTCGTTTATGAATTTTGACGAGCTTCTACGGTTTGTTTCGAAAACTTTAAAAATAAAATGTTTCATTGAAAACTCTTAAAAAAAAAAAATTAAATTGTGATTCCAATTACAAATTAAAAGAAAAACTTCAAGGAGAAGAAAATCCTGAGCAATGATGTTGCTCCGAAGCTGAACTGGCATGAAAGCAACAATAAGCCCAGTGTTCAGGAATTCAATATATGAGTTATAAGATGTACGTGCTTTCCATTCCATTACAATCTTCTAATTTTATTTTTATTTTTTAAGATGCCTGTATTGAAGCATTTCTTAAAGCTGACTATGCGAGAATTAATAAAGTGACCGACTCAAGAAAAGGAAGGTTAAAACATAATTTTATTTTTTAATTTATCTTTTTTTTCAGTTCGCACTTATTTTTGTTTTTTTATTTCAATTTTATAAATTTGGTTATAATAACATTTATGTTTTTTTATACGGGGCGCGGACATGTAGGTCTGTTTGGACCTTCTATGGGAGTCACAGTGAGATCAGTATTGGTCCCCAAGTGAGCTGGACCAGTTTTCTGGCTACCGGTTGTAACTAACTATCTATGTTACATATATAACGTCTATGTTATATTTATAGGAAAGCATTAGTGTAGGGTACCTGCCAAGTTCGTATTGCTTTGTACATTATGGTATATTTAACGGCTTTTTTAGAATACACTCAAGTGGCATGATGTCTTCTGAATGCGCTCAACTAACGGTAGGGATAAAGTGTTGTGATTTTGGTTGATAGAAAAAAGGGAGAAGTAAGATTGATCATTATAAATATGTTAGTAGTGGACATAGAGGAGTAAAGAAGTTTTAAAGTTAAATCAGCAGAAATGAAGTATTAAATATAAAAACTTAAGCACTTTATAAGCTTAATATTTAAAACTTTATACTTTACTTTACTTTATTCATCCAAATATTCTGTTCTTACATAGTTTATCTTAAACTAATTAATCATATAGATACTTATTCTATGCGTAAATGATACTTATCATAGACTTATCAACTAAAACTTAAAATAATGCAGAATAGCCGCAATCCATCACTAAAACAAATCAACTCTTATACTATATTCCGCAAAAAATGGAAAAACGGAAACACTCATATACTTAAAACTAATTAACAACAACAGGGCACAGACGTCCACCTCACTGTGCAGTGTTATTCACCAGGCTGTCCAAATCCAGCGTATTAACCATCCTGTGATAAAATAGCAGGCCCTCGTCGCCATAGAGCAGTCACTCGTCCTTCAACGTTAGGAGATCCACAGGCAACAGGTATCCGTGCACCCTTAGGGTCTCCATATCACTCCTCCCCTCGAAGCAGCCAGTCACCATCCCATTCTCCAGGGCGGACGATCGTTCCAAAAATTTCAGCGCAGTCCTCATAAGAAAAACATCGATCCTCACGAAACCCGCATGGTCATAAATGACCCCACAAGACGGTCTCCGGAACGAACCATAGGGGAACTGGCGAGCCCTTCATCTAAGGCAAGCCGACAAAATACGCCTCTCCCAGACCCTAAACCTCTCCATCTGATGGGACGAAATCCCAAACCAGACAGGGAAGGCATAAGACATCAGAGGTCTGATGATCTGCCTGTATATAAGCAGCTTTACCTCCCTACGCAAACCTTCCCTTCGGCGCAGTAACCTACAGTAGGAGTGGTATATCCGCTTCATCCTATCCAAAACGGAATCCACATGTCGATTAAACTCAAAGCTTTCGTGGAAAATTACCCCGAGATACTTAATCCTGTCGGAGACTCTTACAACTTCACCGCCTACCATCAGCACCGGTACGAACTTCCTTGCGTTGGGATACAGCCGTCCAAGGCCTCCCTTAAATAATACGCAATCCGTCTTTTCCATATTCAGGCAGAGACCCCATTTGCAGAAGTATCCGTGCAGTCTACCCAGATGCCGCAACCAGCACATCGTCCGCATACAGAAGAATATGTTAAATAGGACAGGTCCCAGTAGTGACCCCTGCGGCTCTCCAGCAACAACATTTCTTTCATTAGAGAGTGTATCGCCCACTCTCACTCTGAGGAAGCGATCCCTCAAGAATTCCGCAACAATTCCGCAGAGATGCCTGTCGAAACCAAACGACATCATCTTATGAATTATTCCCTCCTGCCAAATATTGTCAAAAGCTTTTTCGAAGTCCAGGCTCTCAGCAATCGTCGGATATCTCCTATTCAGTCCCCTGCTACATAGTCCGCAAGTGCCATCAGTGCATGGGACGTAGAGTGGCCCCTCTTAAATTCAAATTGGCAATCCAGCAATATCTCGTTATCGTCCATGAATCTTCTCATACGCTCCAAAATAAACCACTCCATAAGCTTACCCAGGCTAGAGAGCAGAGATATGGGTCTGTAGCTACCAGCACCCCCAGGGTCAGACCCCGGCTTGGGTATAGGCACAATGATCGCACCCTTCCATGCTCTCGGGAAGTAACCAATGTTGAAACAGTGGTTAAGCACCAACGCCAAGCACCTCCGTGTGGTGGCGTCCGTCTTCCTCAGGATCAGGTCCGGTATTCCATCCGGCCCGCTGGATCTCTTGTTAGGTCTACTGGACAATGCTCTGCCAATGTCAGAGGGAGTCAGCAAAGAAAAACCTCCTCCAGCGAAATCCCCACCTCGAACACCATCCGCCGTAATATCCCCAAATTCAATGATCGGGGCCTGATTCCTCAGCCACGATACCTCCTCCAAGACCATCCCCACGATAGTGGAGGACTCGAGGTTCACAGCAGCTCTCTGCATACCGCAGAAACGTTCAGCCAAAAGATTCGCCTTGCCACCGTCATCCGTAATGAGTACTCCATCATCCCTCATTATATCAGCAACCGCCAACCTTCGCCGCACACCTGCAGCACCCTTCACTTTTCGAAAAGTCCTGTTGTCCACCTTAATAGTCCATAGATAATCCGTCCAATAATTCTGCTCAAACACAGCAATTGCCCCCTGGATTATCCTATACAGGTTCCTTATCTCAGCCCTCAATATGGGAATTCTTGAGACATCTCTCGTCCTCCTCAGTATCCTCCGAAGCCTCCTCTTCTCCGATATGAAGCCGAGGATGTTGTTGGGGAGTCTTAGCACGCCGGCATGACGCACTGGTAGTCTTGGAAACGATTCCTCCATCGCAGTTCTAATAACGCCAGTCATAGACTCAATGCAGTCATCAATTTTGCGGGAAGTCACATTCCCATCCGACGGAAGCATGAGGTCAGGCAAATCACTAGACAGTATCGAGTTGAAAGCCCTCGTATTCATCCTATCGAAGTCAAAGAGATATCGCTGCTCTCTACCGCAAGGTCCATCCATCTGCAAGATCAACTCCACAGCCCTGTGGTCAGACTCGTAGTGCAGAGTTTTAAGTCCATAGCACATCCCGGCACCGGTACAATATCAGATGATGTCATGACTACGTCGATAAACGATGGGTTTCCCACATGGAAACATGTCGGGCCCTCCGTGCGACGTATCTCCAGCTCAGGATACATCCTCAGGAATTCTCTGAGGCAGTCACCACTGCGGTTGCAGACATTTCCACCCCAGTACTCATGCTTCGCGTTCAGATCCAAATCCGATGGGCAAAGAGTGTCCCTGGGTCGCAGATACATTGACACAATAGGCAATGCCACCCCACCAGAACGACAAATTGTCACCGCCGTGCACTCCACATTTCCCATATCCAACGGAACCCTCTCAGCGCGCAGACTCTTGCGAACAAGTACAGCAGTACCGCCACCCCGTCCATTCACACGATTTTGCCTAAAGGTCGTGTATCCTCTCATCTCAAAAATATGCCTCGGAGACAGTTTATGTTCAGAACATCCGGTCCATGTTCCTCCAGGAACAAGTTTAAATAGTGTCTCTTACGCCTGGACACTATCGGGTTGACATTCACAAAGATACACTTAATTGTGCGAACCATTCTGAAGACAACAGCATTCCCAGGAGTGCCTGGGACTTATCCTCATCAGCCCTAAGTCTGCCGTATTCAAGAGCAAAACCTCCTATCTTGCTCAAGCAGTGCAATAAACCACCTCCAAAAAATCTTCTGCAATCTCCATCGATGAGATTAAAATTTCCTTTCGCCGCTTCCAGTGTAAGGCCGCTAGACGGAGCCTGAAGGGGCCTCGGGGGCACTCCAACACTTAAAACTTTATAAAACTGAATAAACCTAAATGTTAAGTTAAATTTTATACCAATAAATCTGAATAAAAAATAAAAGTGAACTCTTATTCCATCCCACATTAGTAATAAAAATATTTAATGTAAAAAAAAAAACATAGAAATCTTTTATTTTGTATCATAATTTTAGAAATTTTTGAATTAATTAAAGATCATCTTCACGATAGTTTCAAGACTCTTCTTCGATGTCGACGAATGGAATGTATTGTCGTATTTCAAGTTTAGAGCAACGAGAGAAACTGTATCCTGGCGAAGACTATTATATATGAGTCGTCTACGATACGCCAAAAAGAATCACAGAAGATATTCCCAGCTTGGATTTTTAATTATGGAATTTCCCTCCTTGAATTTTCAATCGTAAAAAAAACTTTCACAATTCTTTAAAGCACTTCGTATACGACTCTTGTGGAGGAGTCGTCTCAGGACACAGTTTATTCCTCTGATCTAAGCTTACGCGATTGAAATAAATAAATAATAAATGTTTTTTTACTTAAATAAATTTATTGAAAAAAATTATCTGAAAAAATATACCCGTTTGGACCTCCAGTTCGTGACGGAATGTATGTATGTATAACTAAAACTAAAGGTGTGGAAGAATTTAAAATAAAAAAGAAGCTGATGACCAACAAATCTGAAGCCAGAGCAACAGGAGGAGGGCTAATAAACATATTTCGTTGTCATCGTTGTTAGAGTCGGTTTCAAATTTGATGGAATTTGAAAAGCAACTAAATCCAATAGGAGATGCTGTAGACTGTACTACACCCATTGAAAATTTAAATAAAATATCAGCTTTCGTTGATGTCAGCAGGGTTGAGCCAACGATAAATTAAAGCCATTGCCGACGCTGAGCTGATATGTATGGTCACAGCTTACAGTTTCGCAATCAAATTTATGTTTTTAAAATAATGAAAAAAATGTTTAATACAAATAAGATTTGTTCCGAATTCTTAAATTTCGCCAAAAGTGGAAAAAAATTCGCCATAATATATATTTTGTTAATTTTATTAAGCAAAATTATTAGCAAAAACAAAAAGTGTACAATGTTTACTATAACATATCCTATACTTTACTGAAAACTAGAAGACTATAAAAAATAATTTTTATGGTTAATATAAAATACATTTTGGATATAGATATGCAGTCTCATTATTGTTATATATCTAAAACGTTATAACACTTTTTCTTCGACACTTTTCACATTGCCTTGTATTGGAATTAAATTATACTATGCGCCAAAAAAAAAAAAAAAAAAAAAAAAATGAAGTTATCTTACCTTATACCTGAAAAGTTATCTGTTTTTCTAATAAACGATATCGAGTATAACAAGATTCATTTTTTTTTTTTTTAATTTTCTAAACACCTCCAAAATCTTTAATTACGGATAAAAAAAACGGTTTTTCGTAACTTCATATACTGATAGACTTATAATTTAGTGGAATACTATGCAATTTTAAGCTTTTAAGTGGATTTAGAGACGAAGAAGTAGACCTTTTAAATGATGAGATGATATACTTCATAGGCCTGAGGTGTGCATATATAAGAATTTTTCAAGCAAAGGCATTAATTTTTTTCCACATTTGTCAAGTTTAGAGCTTTTTTTTCGTAATATTTATGAATTTAAATCTTTCGTTGCCAGTTGTCGACAATTGCATATAGGCAACTACAAATTTCTCGTTGCCGAGAACACAATTCAAGTTCAGCCTATGTTCACGAGTTTCATACGTATAAATACCAAAATAATAATTTTAATTTTTCGTATTTTTTTTTATCAAAAAGAGCCAACAAAGTCGCCAATTAATTTACAAATCGCCAAAAAGTCGCTATGTCGCCAAACCAAAAATTAGGACGCCAAATAACTTTTAAAATCGCCACGTTTGGCGAGATATCGCCAAATTTGACAACCGTGTCACTGAGTAAAAAAGCGTAAAGCAGTTGCAAGTTATATTGTTGACGTTATTGCAGATTTTCAAATGTTGCATGTTAGTTTTGGACTGATTTTATTCAGGACGTTCAGTTTTATTAAGCCTGAATGTGGTCACAAATCTCAAAAAAGTAATCAAGGTACATATGTATGTATGAATAAATCTATAAATTGTTATCTTAATTAAAATAACGTTTCTTACTCTGAATTTGAATTAGCAAAGATATCAAAATTATGTCGTAACATTTTAATATGTATGGTTATGTTTACCACTACTAGCCATGACTTTAAATAAGAACGACAACAATTACTATTATTTTATATTTGTAATTATAAAACGCTAAATTATGTACATACATACTTACAAGTTAACACACTCTATTAGATCACCCACTGACCATAGAATGACAAAAGTATAGTTTTGTGTACTTTTAAAATATTGGTGGCCAAACATGTATGAGTGAGTAAAGTTAATAATAAAACCATAGCCCTACGCAACATCCCGGTGGCGAAAGTCATAGTGAACCATCGTTACAAAAGCTGAAAATAGTAAAACATCGATGACTGACGATGATTTTACTTTGGTGTCATACACGACTTTTTAAAGCAATTGTCCAAATTGCCATAGATGATAAAAGTTGATTTTGTTCTTTAGGCGTCCGTTTATTGGTGAGTCCTAAAAAACAATAGCACCGGGTATCATTAGTGCTTTATTCGTTAACGGAGAGGTGTAGCAGACAAAATCATACATCATTCAGCATGAAGTCGACTCATAATAGACAATGTCACTAAATTTCAGAATGTAGTCTACACATAACAGACAATGTCGCTTAATTTCAGATTTCTTTTGTATGGTGACATATAATGACGTTGTCATATATAATTTTGACTTCATGCTTGTCATAACCACACTTATAAGTGTTAAGTGTTTATGAGCATGGGTATATTTATAGTTGGCCATGTGTATACTTCTACTCCAGTATACTTACACAGAGTATACATAGAGTATATTTCTGCAAAATAAAACCTTTCGAAATCGCTGTGATACAGTTAATAAAAATGTTTTTATTTCACATTTTAGTGAAGCCAATATGACTAAAAACATATGTGGACTATTTTTAAAACATTTTCAACGGGTTTTATTTAAAAAATTAAATTGCTTATTTTGTATAAAAATCAAAATCGTAAAAAGTTTTGATAAAATTAACATCATTAAAAAATTCATATGATATAAAAAAATTCTCTAATAAATATTTGTATGTTTAAGCAAAATTTTATTTTTATTGTTTATTCCATTTGACTGTAAAGATATTGCAGCAGGATATAAAAACATTGCTTCTTGATGTAAAATAGTTAAATTTGAATTCCATTTCGCCAAGTGCGACATTATTTTAATCTTTAGAGTCGTGATTTCAGCTTCTTCATTATTTTAAACAAGGCAAATCATTTTTATTTTATTAAGGGATGAAATAACGAAACATAATGTAGGAGACACTCGCTTGAAAGTTTTTGAAAATTATTTCGAAGTCCTTGCAAATCTCTATTAAACCTTGGAGGACAGAGTGATTAAAATTTAACATACTTCGCCTTTGAACATTATCCACAAGAATATTATTGATCTTTGTGTAATTTTCAAAATTGACACAAATATTGCGAAATTCGAATTCCACCTTGTAGGACAATTGCTCTTCAAAGTTGTTTCCAGCATGTGCTGCTTATTTGCCTTTTAAAGTATTTTACAACTTTTTTGCTAGTATTTGTAATCCCTTTTAATTCATTTTTAGATACGAAAGCATCAGTTAGGACATTAGAAAAAGATGGGCTGAATAGTTAATCTTGTGAAATTTCTTATTGCACTTAAAATATTACCGCGGTCTGTTACGAATACCACATATGATTTAAAAAGGTTGCTTATTTTTCTTTTATGTTAACTGCTGTATTATACATAATATTCGAAATTCACTTGGAAGTGCAAAATGGCATACAAGAAATTTCTCTTAATGAAATCCTTGCTCCACATATCAATTGTAACTTTAGCGTCACCATTGATAATAATATTCTGTATGTGTGGTTTTATTTCTTTTCTTTTCTTTGTGGCAATCGAATGGGTTTTTCGTTTTCCTTGCGCTGGGGATAAATCCGTCCAATTTTTAGACACTTTTGATTAAATTTACGAAAACCAGAGCCTAAACGATACTGAAAGGACCACAGTCTTCTATAGCAAAATCCATGAATGGTTCAGCGCAAGCACTTTTCTCTTAGGTATTTATTCGAATTGGTGTAATGTCATGAGGCAGTGAATGAACGCACTTATGCTTAATTAAATTTAATGTTTGCTTCTATACAAATTTAAAAATCTTTCGGCTCTCCAGTTTTTTCGTAGCACATTGTATACTCCTTCAATTATCTTCTTTAAAATTTTACCACAGTTATCCATTATTAAAACTTGTATAAGTGTACACACTTCAAAAGTTCAAATGCTAATGAAAACTAATGAAAACTCTGATTGGCTTATAATTTACTATCTTATTTTGGGGATTTCCCACTTTTTTATTGCCCCACACTTTTGTAGAAAATTTTTTGCTTTTGATCTACCATGCAAGCATGTACATACATACATGAAAATTTGCCGTAAATGAAAGATCGTAAATATTCTTATTAAGCGTTTGTATATGTGCCACTGAACATATAAATATTTTATGTATGAAATGTTTTTCCATGAAATAGAAAAAAAAATATATATTTTTTAACATATCGCCAAAGGTTTTTAATATCTTTTGTAGCAGGTAGTGCTCTTCAATGGGTTTTCCCACAAAAAAAAAAAAGAAAATCAATAACAAACGCAATAGCCCTTTTTTCTAAATGGGTTCTTAATTGCTATGTATGTATGTATGTATATAAAAAATTCTATGAATTTGCTTAATTTTTAAAATACAATTTTTTCTATCTTTGGTTCTCGATGAAGCCACAAAGCTCTAAATCATCAACTTGAAATAAAACAAAATTTTTGGCTTCGATAGCAGCTAAAACACATATGTACATACGAGTATGTGCGAACATACATTTATTTTAGGAAATTAGTTCCGAATTTGGGGTTTCCTCTTATAACTATTATAGAGATGAAGTTACATTAGTATGTACTGTCTTTCTATGTTCGGTTGATTTTTTGTTCTCGTTGGAAGCCTTTTTTGTTTCTATGGATTTATTTTTATTTGCTTTTAGCTTATAAACATTAAAAACGCTTCAAACTTCACTTTCAATATGTTTTTTATATTAATTTGCACTTTCGTATACGTCAATAATCTGATGAAGGTCAACACCAGCGGTTTTAATTGGTTGACTTTATCCCGAGTGCACTGTATAAAGGACCTCAAAACGAACTTAAACTTATTTTAACTTAATACTTTGTGGATCCCCCTATTTTACGTACTACTTCCTTGCCTCAAAATAGAACATCTCGTTATGAAAAAACCGGATATCAAATATAAATTTGTGTGTGCTTATTTTATTATTTTTTCCACCACTGTAAGCATTATTATAATTAGGGTTGCCAGTCTTATTTTCCAAAAAGCGGGACGAACTTTAAGTCAATTAAATTCATTTATAAGAAAAAAACCATATTACTATTGTACTAATAACACAAGTTTACAAGGTTTTTGTTCACAGTTTAAAACATCCATGTGGCTCTTTATTTAGGCTGTCTAAATTTGGGGAAAATAGTAAAAAATCTAGATTGTCAAACTTTTGAGATATTTATAAAGAATGAAATAAGTAAGAGCAGCATTAGTTTACGAAAAATAACTGAAAATGAAGAGTTTCAGTTCTATTTTAATAAAAACTTTGAATTGTTTCCCTTTAAACCTTTCCATATTAGTTGCCTAGTATATGCTGGTCCAAAAAACTCGCTCAAAGGAATTTAGTTCTTAATAAAACCATTCAACATGCTCATATTTCCAAGGTTTCTGGAATTAAAAAAATACATTTTGTGTTGCATACATAATTATACCCTTCTTTTCAAAATTCTCCAGTAAATCAGTAAAAATATTTCTCAATTTTTAGTGTTTTAATTTCCGAAAAATTTTCGAATAACAAGTATTAAAGAGATTAAGACAGTCCGTTCATCGCCGACTAAAGGATTCTCAAATTTAAATAATTCAAAATATTCCTATTTGATGACAAACAAAAATTCCTTGTTTTAAATCAGACTTTAGAAATATTCGAAGCGTCGGTTTTGTCTTCTTCAAAGTCATCACAAAAAACGTATGTATGTATCACATAAAACTGTGGCGTTTATGTGGACAAATAAAAAGGGATAATTATGTAAATACCAAAGGTAGCCTATAACAATATATGTTTAAAAAAAGTTGTACTTTTGTAAACTTGTTAAATTATGTATTAACACATTTGTACATTCATTCTAGTTTTATGTTCAAATAAGAAACTTGCGTAGTTTCTTAAATTATACATTATTTAAAAATAATATTAAAAAGTATTGAGAATAAAGTATAAGAATAGCATATTTCTTCAAAATCTGAAATCAGGCGCATTTTTCCAGAAGAATGGGATTCAATTGCTTCTATTGAAAGTTGGTAGAGAGCATGTCAATGAGGCTGAATATGGTATTCGGGTGTAAAAGTCTTTACAAGTATTCTTAATTTTAATTTACATTGTTATTGATGTAGCTTACATACAATATTTTGCTATTAATTTTTTTAATTTTGATTATTTTCTAAAATAAAGGCTTGAAAAGGAACTTTTTTTGTATATTTTATAGTTTAACTATAATCTGAAAATGAAAATAAAAAATTGCATCATATACGATTTTGGCTTGGAGTGTGTATCGTTTCATGTTTAGCAGTTTCTGAGCGATGTTCAAGCAATAATTTTTGTGGTCAATCTTACGGATATTCGATTCACTGATGCACATTTTATGTTGGTGATGTTTATCATATTTTTATCTCCAACTTGAACCGAATTATTTTACTTAGAGCCAATATCTAAATATTTTAAAGCTTTATTTTCCATTTTTCATACAAAATATATTTCAGGCCAATTAGAAAGTGTAAATATCCATACATGATAATATGTATTGACAGATGAACATAATTATATATGTTTACAGAACATAACATACTATGTTTGAAACGAATAAATCAACAGTAATTAAAGTAATAAAATCAACAGTAGGTTTCCCCCTTGAAAATAAAAAAGTCACCTTATTTTTGAATAAGGTTCATATACTGTATGAATGTTTAAAAAGCAAAATATATATTTTTGGTTTCAATAATTGTTTGGCAAATTAATTGTGTTCTTTTTTGTTATTTAATGTGTGCATTTCGTCTAAATTAAATTATTAATTGTATTGTGTTTTGTAATTAAAAGAAAAAAATCTTTATTTTTAAGATATAATAAAATAATTAAATATATACCTTAAACTTGGCATAGATTTGCCCTTAATTAAATTACTGGCTGGTTCTCGTGATATCATAGAGGCAGAACGTGATAACTTCTTTTCACCTGTATCCAAACTGCGATGTATATCCTAATTTGTTTGAAAAATAATTTTATTAAGAAAGGTTTCTTGTTTTCAAATGTATTGAAATAAAGAAACATATAACATTTAATAAAACATTTCATATAAGAAGAAAAACAACATTGAACAAGAAACATGTGCAACTTTTACAAGTAAAATGATTGGATATTGATATTGATATAAAATAGTAGTTAATTAATGCTGATGATAACATTTTTAAATATCTAAGTTATTGCTTTGCCATATTATACTTTAGATATTTTTTCATATTCAGTAGTGAAAGATTAGAGTAAGAGATTAATAAAATATACAATTTTTTTTTTTTTTTTTCGATAATATGAGTGTGAAATAAAGATTATCGCAATTTTTTTTGTTAATAACACACAAGTGTAAAACTAAAACACTTAGAAATGTTAGCGTTTTTTTTTTTTTTTTGTAGAAAAACAATCTTACTGCATGTTGCAGTGGTCTCTTGCCATTAGTTGAAATTGTATCTAGGCCTACTTTTTCCAAATTTTTTTCCGATTTCGAAAACATTTTCGTCTCAACAAATGCTCGCAAATCCGACATTTTAACACGTTTTTTCTTTTCGCTGCCACGTCTTTCTGCGGTGGGGCTAGCTTCTTCTGAAATATATTAAAAATTTATCAATTTTTCCAAAAATTTATTTCAAAAGTTCGTGTCTTCATCTTACCCACTAAACAAGCTGTTATTGAAGGTTCTGGTATTTCTATATAGTCTTTGTTAATAGAACTACTGGGACTATCGCGATTATTACTGTTAGGTCCCTGATACAAAGAAATTTCGATTTGTGGTATGGGCAGCGAATTCGAACGCTTACGTGGTTGATTTATGGTTATAGAAGACTCTTCAACAATTTCACTTAATCTACGTAGAAATTAGAGTGCGTAATAATTTGTATATTATGAAAAATGTCAAAACGTAATAATACCTATTATACATGTACTGCAGACTCCAAAAAATACCTTCTTCCTGCCAGTGTGATATAAAAAGACACCGCATTACTGCCACATCAAGAAAAGTGGCTGCCGAAACATCGGCTTTAACACTCTCCGATCTGTTTGAATCGGTTTCCTTTTCCATAGAAGCGCTTCGTTTTTCTTTCATTGAAGCTCCGCGCATTAATTCCTGCTGTTCAAATTCAAATTTCGTTGAGGGTTTATCTTTGTCGCGTGAGTGTACCGATTGATGACTGCCACGACGGCTTTGAGGATGTTGCTGGGTCAATAGACTTGCATCGGCCTATTCAAAGAAGTAAAAAATACCTAATGTTATTAAGTATTGGAAACAAAATTTAAAAATTTTAGCAAAGAATTACAGTAAAAAATGAATTGTCCATTAAATGGGAAGCAGAAGGTAAACGAAAAATAACAACACGTTCATCTTCAATACTGGAAGCTTCTTCGGGTATAGTTTCGGGAAAGGCAAATTCTTTGGGCGATGACACCCAAGAGCTCTAAAACATTTATTAAAGGTTTAAAAATGAATAAATCATAAAGAAAACAACACTTATCAAGAGAACACCAAATACGGCTTAATAAAGCTATAATTTAACTGAATATATCGACATGTCATTTACCTCTTCATCTTGGCGAGTGGTAGTGTGTTCAGAAATACCACTTTGTGGTGAATCAGCTTTAGGTGACATGGCATCAATGCTTAACGATTGCTTTCCTAAAAATGTATGATAAGCTCAAACAAATTCAAACGAATCTCAAGCTTATGTCACCACTTACTTCCTGAAAATATATCTGTCGAACCTTTTGGTGTTGGAGCACACAATAAGTTTCTGGCTTTAGGTTTGACGGGCGCGGTAAAACAAGGTGCACCCGGTGCTCGATTATCCCACATTCCTTGCCACAATTTTATACCGTTTTCCAAGCGGAAATTTTGAAAATCTGATTCTTTCAAATGGTGTATAATTGGGGCAAACAAATAAACAAATAACTAAAAAAAATTTTAAAGAAAATTAATAATTTTATTTGCTCTGCGTATACTTTTATTTTTTAAAAACTCACTGTTATTGTAGGCACAGAAAACAAATATTGATCCATAGATTTACTTTTCGGTTCTGTATCAACCATTAATTCATCCCTACCATCGTCATCGGCACATTCCTCGGCCGCATACAATATAATCCATTGCATTGTGTATAACAGTTTTGTTTCGACTTGACCTATGGCTTGCATATCTTTGACGCGATTATGCAATAAAGCTGCTACACAATGCATGACGTGTGGCAAAGCAGCTTGCAACAAACGCCAGCGCGGTATAGCACCCAGGGCCTTTGTCAATGGTGGGGATAAACCAAATTGTATATTTTGAACCAGAACTTTTTCGAAAGACTAAAATTTCGCAAAAATATTAAAACGGATAGTTTAATTAATAATTTTTGATTCAAAATATTTGTTCTACAACTCTTACCTTGCAGGCTTCTTTCGATTCCTTTTTTAATGTAATAATTCATTTGAAAGTTGCATTTAATTAATATATAAATTTAATTTTATTAGTTATAAATTAGCATATGTATAATAAAGGACTGATTATATATTATCAACATAAACTTCAAATTGTCAAAAAAAAAAAAAAATTATTTAACACCTACGTAAAGGTAGCAAAATATTATTTTACATACTAATAAAGCATCTACAAACACAAAACACAAACAATAAATTTTTTACATTCTAATTCAAATTAATATTTAAAATTAAATATTTAAAATTAAATATAAAGCCAATATATTTGGTAGTATGAATATTAATGTTATAAACACATAGACGACATCGAGCAGCCGGCAGCAAGATGGCGGAATTAGAATACAAATGTTTATATGAGAATGAACAACACTTTGACGGCTGCACGACACAAGCCTAGACATCAACCTTTGACGCTGCTGCCCAACTTAGGATAATTTTTATTTTCGTAGGCAGCAAAAAACAAATTAGTAATGTCAATACAATACAAAATGTTAAATAAAAACTATTTTCAAAGTATTCGTATAAGCATATAGAAGCTATGCAAACAACTACGTAAGCAAATAAGTTTTTCCACTGACTTTTGATACGTTGCTAATCAAAATTTATTGAGATAATAATTTAAGACCATTTTCTGGAAAACTAATTTAAAAATAACTACAATAAAATATAATTGCATATTTATAGTTAAAAGCTGAATGATTTTTAAAAAAGTCTTTAAAAAAAAAAACTCCAAATAAAAAGTTATTCCGCATTTCGAATTCTTAAAAAATCTAAACTCTTTTAAAAGCTGCCTGCGTTCTCAATAAATGGGTGTTTCCAAAACTACATGTAATAAAATCATGAAAAGTGAAAATCTGCCTCCTGTAATTTTGATCAATTGACCTCTTGAATGAAATGAAAGTGAAATGAGAATTTTTCAGTTGTAGTTAGAGATGGGAAAAGGGTATATACCCAATTGGTAAATACCCGGAAAAATGGGTAAATACAATACCTAAAACGTAGGTATAAAATAAACTATGTTGCAGAAAATTTAGTGTATTTTATACTAAATTTTATGGAACAGAAGTAAAATAATAACTTAAGATAATGACTATATTATATAGACATATTTGATTTTACAATATTGTTACGTTTTTATCTTTTTAAAAACATGTATGTATGGGTTCGTAGATTGCAGTTAAAATAAAATAAATTTTGTGTTTAGTTTTTAATTAAAATCCTTTATTCAACACAATTTTGTGCACCACTGCTTGTAACCTTTTACAAGCAAAAACAATTTTCTATTCTTAATTACTCCGACTGTTTACAAATTTGTAAACAACAACAATTTCTCGACAGATCTTTCTACTTAAAGATCTTCCTCTTCAACCAGAGTTTAACCACACTAAACTCTCTTACACTGAGTTCAATAATAACATGTTCGCTGAGTTTACACCACATAAACTCATCGTTGTTCGCATCGATGTGTTTTTTATATGGCTGAGTAAACAACACATCGAAAGCTCTCGAACCTCTCGATATTTCAGGTAGATTCCATTTCTTCTTAGTTCTTTTGTAGTCATGCAAATATAAACCTATACTTCTTTCAGCTCTTAGTATTTGTTGTTGCTTGTTATTGTCTGTTACTTGGTTTCTTTGCTGTTAGTTTTTGTTGTTGCTGTGTTATTTTTATTTACTTTATCTCTGCTAATGTTTGTTGTTGTTGATTCTGGTTATTTATAAACAGCACGTATAGTTGTTCTTGCAGCTTTTGTTTACTTATTTTACCGATGTAATAAACGACTGTGGTGCCAACCTTATTTTCGCAACTACATCAATCGAAATCACTAACGCTGTCATTGTCAGTTTTTCATCTAAAATAATTAAAAGAAGATTGAAGTGTTGATTGGGGGTACCAGGGGAAGTGGAAGGTGCTTCTTCAAATGAATTAACAGTATTGATGATTTCATACTCAGCCGGAACAATTCTTTAGGAAGTGTCCTTTTGCCGTATGTGTTTATTTCAGAGATTCAAATTATGTGATATAAAAGATACTTTTCCCGCATCATGTGCAATTAATTTGTTTAGTTTTTTGAGTTGATAAAAGTTTGAGTGCTGAATGAGCGTTCTGTGGCTACTGAAGTGCATGGTTTAGTCAATTCATTATCCGCTATCCTGCTCAAAATTTGTACTCCACAAAAACTCTCTAGCTTTTTAGTTTGCTGGGTTCACCATTAGGTTTATATAAAAATTGGTACCCATATCATAAATAAACTGCATCGCAATTAAATAATCCGACGAAGTTAAGTAGTGTCCTTGACAATTGGTAGTAAGAATACAAGCAGCCAAATGTATTGAAATGATGTTTTAGCTGATTGCAAAGAGAAGTTGCCAATTGCTGCATTTCAAATTCTTTTTATAAATACCCAAATAAATTCCGAAAAAATAAATATAAATAAAATACTGGCTAGAATCCCAACTCTAGTTGTAGTCTACTTGTCACATTGAAATAATAAATTGTTTAACGTGAAAAATATAAAATAAAATGTAAAAGTAAATAAAAAAATAGAGAAATTTTTCCATCAGTTAATTTTAATTGTGATAGTGACAGACACAGTTTAGAAACAGTGCTAAGCTATTTAAAAACTGACTTAAATGTATTATTAAATTTTTTAATAATATGTATAAACATATTTTAAAAAGCGACTGCAATTTTGTGAATGCGAAAAACTGAAAGTGGCACCACTGAAATCTGTATTTTTATAACAAACAGCTGTTCATAATGTGAATTGTTTATTATTGTTCATCGAAGTTGCTAAGTATTTATTTATTATTTCTATTATTTTTAATAGCAAAGAAGAGCAATTGCCGTTAAAATTATGTTTGTAAATACATACACTATGAATGTCACTGTTAGCTATTTTTGCTGCTGCTGCCTTTAAAATATTTATTAAGCCGACACATTGCAGTAAGTGCTGTTAAGCGGCATTTCCGGTTTGCTACCTTGATGCTTGCTGTCATATATGTGTTCATACCATAAGAGTCAAGATGTTTTCCGCTAAAATAAAAAACCTTCAAATATTTTTATACAAATTATTTACGTACAATAAGTATATTTGAGTTAGACCCAATTTAATATAAATCGGTCATTAAGTGTTATTTTAAACGTATTTAAGATGGTCAACATGTTTAAGATCGAAATGATATATACTGAGCAATATTTTATTATAACAAAACTCAAATAACTAATCATTTTTAAAAATGTTAGATTAATAACAGATATTCTCATTAAAATTGTTAAAATTGTGTATTTTGCAGGGAGATCGATTATTCGATTTTTTTCAAAAACCGGTTTTCGAATAATTCGAAATTTACAATTTTGGAAAAACCAGTTTTCAAAATTAATTAAAGAACCGGTTAATCGGTTCTTTTATTAAAATAACATTTTTCTCAATTCTTGTTGCATTAGCAAATAAAGTTGATAAATTTTTGTCCCATGTTGTAATTTTTAGCAAGTAAATATGCTATAACAACGTTCAACTTTTTTAGGGCCTTAACGGACATTTTCTTCGACAAACGTTCTAATACGTCATCCAGTGATTAATTTTTTACATCGTATTTTCTAAGAGTTTTTTTTGCTAGTGCATAGAGACCACTGGTATAGAATCAAGTTTTCCTTGCTACACAATAACGTCAATCTTAAGGTAGAATTAGCCGAACGTAAATGTAGAAGCCGTAAATGTAGTCGTGTCAGCTGATCGCTTTTGTTATATGAAAAGCTATATAAGCGCTTACTTGACCGTAATGTAATGTAACTGTAACGTCCCAATCTCTTGAAAATAGAATTTGACGGCAACGTTACGTGACATTTGTCAAGCAGTGATGGTCTGTTTGTATGTTAAATTATATGGGGAAATTTTTACCTTTTTTTTGGCACTTTTTCACACAATTAAAAAGAGCAATTTAAAACAATTGAACAAAGTAATTTATAATAATTTGAACAAATTGAAAATATGGCTATTTCTTAATATAAAATAGCTTCATACGTACAGAGTGTAATATGGAAAAAATTAGCTTTAATAAACATTCTTAGGTGATAAGAAAACAATTTCACACTAATCATAGATAAGCAATTATTATAAAATTAAAAAGAACTTTGTATCAGCAATGACTAGTTACCGAGGTGTAGGCCACTTTGTTTCAACATATAACTGAATAATATCCTGAAATTTTGATAAACAAAAAAAGAAGGATGTCAGGTAGAAGATATTTCCAATGGTTTTAATTTGGTATGCGAAAATTTTGGTTACATTGGTTTATCGTGAACCAGGGAGAAAGAATAACTTTTGTATGTTGACTTTGTATAAAATAGTATTTATTTGATAAATAATTTTATACTTCATATGAGCTTTTTTTGGTAATAATTTGGTATATAATTTGTTGTATTTTATATTTGTAAATATTTACACCTATTTGGTGCTTTTTGTAAGCGTATACAATTCGAACATTTATAATACCCATCACTGTGATTTAAACAGCTGTTTCTTTTCCATTTTTAATTATTTATACACACACTTCGACGAAAACATATGCCACGTTTTTAAGTGTTCTATAAGTGGCAAAATGTTTACATTTGCGGTACATTTACGTTTACGATACGTTTACGATGACTACGTTCGGCTAATGAGGCTTTTATAGACATATTTAAGGTGGTTATTAATTCATGGTGTTGAGGAGCTTTTTCAGGACACTCAATATATATAGACTTATCCTTTCCATCGATTTCCAAATATTTTAATACTTCAGAGGACATCTGTAGAAACATAAACACATACACAACGTTTTTAATAGTGCCACTGTGGTATGTTAGGTATTCGAAAAATGGGCATTTGAAAATACTGTATTCGACAAAACCAAAAAAACGGTTAAAAACGGTGGAATAATAACCGTTTGATCTCCCTAGTATTTTAAGTATTCTCTATTTTCAAAGATACTGGGTTTGTTCGTATATGCAGCACTGCACTGCATTATGACATTTAGCGCTTTAAAACAATCTAAATTTACTTTCATTGGTTAGAAGTATCCTCAATAATAATGTATGTGTTTCAAAAGCATTAGGTTTTAAGTCAGTCAGTAGTTCTTAGATTTTGTTCTTAAATTAGTAAAGAATATTTTGTTGCCTTATTAAAATTGCTATAGACTGCAATCTAAATTTAATGCGAAATTTCAAAAACCCTTTTATCATATGTTCACCATTATAGGAGACCAGTTTAATAATTCCTTAACTTTTTAAATTAAATATATACTCGTATGTATGCATATATTTTTCTCAGCAGGAAAACGCTTTCGTAGTTTCCGTTTTTGTAGTTTTTTTATTTTTTATTATTTTCTTCGAATAACACCATTTCTCTGGGCCCTTAACCCTCATATCACCGTTGTGTGGAGAACCTTACAAAACTGATATATTTTTTACTAGTTTTTAAGAAAACTTTTTGAGAAATGTCTATTAAATTTCTTGACATTTCTTAACTCATCATTCTAGCACAGAAGACAGAGGCGTTTAAAAAGTTACTACACTTGTATATGAATCTCCACATATACAATGACTCACTCAACTGTCTCAGTGTTTGTCTATTGCTAACAAATTTAAGTACTATTACAAAACTATTGAACTACAACAACAATTCCATAAATTTGTTGTAATAAGTAAGGTTTATAAGAATAACTCATTGGGACAGTATTCAAAGTTTACTTAAATTAATAAATTTAATAATTTAATATTTTGCATGCCTTCTTTGGTGATAATAGCAGAATTATACTATTCCAAGCAGCACATACGTTAGTCTACATTTCGGGGGGCACAACACTTCTTTTGCGAACTTCCCATTGGTGTTTCCTTTCTCAATTAACATCATCTTCAATAGATTTAATATATTAAAAGAAAATATACTGCAAATGAAAGCTTTTCTAATTGTGAGCGATCTAATTTTGCTTAAGAAAAATTTGTAATAAATGAGTAGATTAATAAAGAAAATGCAATAAATTTAAATATTAACAAAATTATTATAAACTACAACTCAAAAAGTTAAGTTATGGCTTAAGGGAGGTGAGGGAAGCTTAGTGTCATTCAAGGAACTCATTTAAATTTTCTTATTTTTCAATAAAAAAAAAAAAACTATCGCATAAATTGCAACTTACATGGTGTCCGGGTGCATGTTGACAAAACTACATCAATTTTAAGGCAGACACAAGAAATTTGAATTAAATACGTTTTTTATTCGATTATTGTTGTTTTGAATAAAATGGTTATCAATTAAAAGTGTAAAATACAATATGTCGAATACATTTTTTGTGTATAATATGTAGTTTGCATTTTATTTGTAAAAACATCATTTGTTAAGTATTTGTTGTTGTTGTAATATTGTAATTAAAAAAAGAATTACAGAGAAGAATACAAAAATAAACACAGACAAAAGAAAGAAACATTGAATTTAATTTATCAATAACGTTATTAACACATAACTTTATAAAAATATTCAATTCGAAATATAATTTTGTAATGTTTTTAGAATTTGTAAATGAATTACATATATAATCCAATTTGTTTCTCTTTACTTTTCAAATTGAATTATTTAAATAGAATTTTTCTATTTAGTTTTTAACACAAACAGAATATCATTACAAACAATAGTCTTCTGAATGTAACATTTTAACATTTAAAGTTTTTAATTAAAATTTAATTTGTAATTTACACTAATAGCTTTATTTACAGCACACTTTTGTTTAATAAAGATTCTTTTAATTTCTATGTACACATTTTTTATCACACTTTTAAATACCGTTATTAATTTTTTTTTTAAGTTTTTTGTTTTAATAGAAGAACATGTTTAGCATTCATATTTGCAGCATTTTACATTTTCATTTGTATTTTTTTTTTAAGAAAGACATTTGAATATAAAAATGATCACATTGGTCAACTTACCATACAACTGGCCTCATGTAGTTTACCCAATTTGGGCCTTATAAATGGTGCTATTTGTCGCCATAGAAACGTTTGCACTGATACTGGCAAACCCAAATCTTGCATTCCATCATCCTGGTCAATCTCGAACTCTTCATTATTATTTGAATGATTATTATTGTTCGTTGTCGTGGTAACCATATTTATAGCTGTTTTTGCTTATTTTTTGTACAATTTTATATATATTCTTTTAATTTTAAATTTAAACTTTTATATTTACATTATGCTGATGGAAATCTAAAGAAAAGCAATAATGTTGCATGTAATACTTCTTGTACTCTAATTCTTACCACGATTAATTCATGCAGTAAAAATTATTTATAGTATATTACAAGGTGCGACAAAAACAAAACGAAGGTAAAATAACTGTGTAATGATACTACTTTTCTGATAGGCGCTGTCGAGTGCAACGAGAATATGTGTTTGAAATTTGCGAAACACCTTTAAAATCCTAAGTTACGGTTAAAAAAACAGTTTTTCGTATCTTCATATACTTATAAGCTAATAACTTCGCTATGTATCAACCAAGGCATTTCTTAAGCAAACACATTTTTTAACAAATTTTTCAAGTTCAGGAATATTTTTGCGCACTAATTTATATAGGACCCGTACTATTTTAAAATTAATTAACAAACTATGTTTAGTTATGAAAAAATTGAGTCTTGGTTTTAAAAATCCATTAAAAATCGACGAAATTATGAAGCTTTTTAGTAAAGCGACTCATCAAATTTCTTTTAATTTTCTTTGTGGCAGTCAGTCAGAAAGAAGAGCTTTCATGTTTAAGTCTAGTTAAGTCGAATGCATTGTTTTGCTCTGTATTACGCAATTATTTAATTTCATAATCATGTCTGGTATTTTTCCATTTAGTTGGAAGCAAGCGAAGATAGTAAAGATACCCAAATCGGGGAGAGAATTTAGGCCAATTGTTATTCTTCCTTACTTATCCAAAGTACTGGAAAAAATTTAGTATTTACAAGGAATAGTTTGTCGTTTGATGAGCAGTCGGGATTCCGTTTAAATCATAATTGTGTTTCGGCTTTGCTTGATATTTCCGTTAACTTGCGATGCGGACGAATAATAATAATATAAATTTTTTGTTCTTACTCGATCATTCTAAAGCATTCGACCCGGTTGTTCATGGTATTTTTTTAAACAAGCTTAGGCATTTTTCATTTTTGCTCTAACATCGGTGAAAATGTTATTCTCGTACCTGACCGATTGTTGACAATCGATTTACACGAGCAATGATGAATGTCGTGTTTTGAAACTTTTCAGAGGAGTTCCACAGAACACGATTCTGGGTTCGCTTCTTTTTTCTATTTATGTTCACTTATTATAAAATACATGTACGCGAATGATATACAATGGTACTCGAGCAGTCCGCTTCAATTGGTAGGGGAGAATCTCGGCAGACCCAACGAAGACGTTTGTAGAATAAATATATCAATGGACTACGGTAAATGACCTTTTGCTTAACATGTTTTCATATAAGAAAACTAATTGCTAAGTCGTATCTTATTCCTGGCTTAGTTTTTGGATGTGAACTTTTTGCCAGTTGTGACTCTGCTAGTAAACATAAGTTGAGGGGATGTACAGTAATGTTTTGAGGTACGTGTATGGCTTGAGATAATTCTATTACGTATTACGTTTGTCTTCACAACTTTATGGAGATACTTTTAGAAAAGTCCGAATTTGTTAGTATAGCTTGTATTATTTCATACAATATTCAGATATAAATACAGTAAAACATTGATATTTTGGATAACTGATTGCAGACCTGATCTGGATTATTAAATTATCCGGATAACCGAATACAAATTTAGAATATTGTTGTAGCATTAATAATACTTTTAAAACACATATCGAATGCAATATTACATTTATTAATCATTAAAATAGATAATTACTTAAAAAATGCTAAAACATGTGTACATTTTATGAAAAAGTAATAACATGTTTTATTTTTACAAGTCGTAAAAACAACAATAAAACTCTTAAATCCAGGAAAGTTTTGATTATCAAAAATTTAGCATAGTTGTCGCAATTAAGTGTTATTTGTCTTTAAAAATGTATTCGATTTCAATTTCACTAGTTTTCGGTTTGCAGAATATACTCGATTATAAAAAATTCTTGCTGTATAATTTTATAGTGATTGGGGCTGGTAAATGCGTGTATTTTGTTTTATTAAAACTATATTTTCCTATAGGTTACTTGTATCATTCGCAAATCGATTACAGTTTTCATGCAAAATTTTCAAAGCGTCCTCTTATACCTTTCTATGTTGCAATATCGTAGCAACACATAATGCTATGTTTTATCAAAAGGTACACGTCATAAGTGATTAAACTTTATTTTGAACAAACCTCATTTGTTCAATTCGACATTAAAATATTGTTTTTAGTTTTTAGGTCTTAATAATTGCTATTTTGTTCCTCAAAAAACTAAAAACCAACAGTTTAATCGAATTATTTTTTAAAATTGAAACTAAATTTACTATTTTTAACGAAGGTCTGATTTCTTATTTTACTTTAAAATATTCCGATTAGCAATCACTGTATGATTCATTTCACAAGCTTAAAATAAGGATTCTCCGTAGCTGTAACGCATAAACCACCAACAAATTGAACGATAACATACAGTCTTTAAACATTCTAAACTAAAAAACAGTTTCCAAATCTCACTCATAAATCCGCCATCAAATTGCAAATTAAACTTAACGTAACGTGTAACGTTTGATAGTGTGAATAGACAATTACCTGACACGCTAATTGGCCATTAAATCGAAAGTGATTCATTTCAACACACAAAAGCACTCAAGTGTTTTTAATTTTAAGTGTCTCAGAATAAAAGCCTATAAGTGCTCTCTCCTTTGCCGCTATACTAACAATAGAAGTTACTAACACCTCTACAAACTACTGCTGCTGGTATAAAAGCCATTTAATTGACATGAAAACGGAAACAACAATAACAATAAAGTATTGCTGCAACAAGTGTTTGCGTGAGCAGTGCAAAAGGATATGAAAGTATGAATGGAAAACGAAATCCAAGTTATTTAGTACTATTCATAGAGATGCTAATGAGAACAGAAAACACAAAAGCCGGCTTTTGTATATTAGTGTAGAAGTAGGTCACCCAGATTCTCTGAGATAAAAACAACATTTACTCCCACTCACTCTTGTTATCTCTCTCTCTCTCTCTCTCTTAAGCATCCCTTTTTGACATTGTTTTCATGTTTTGTTCTCAATATTCTAAACAAGCATCATTAACATCTCGTCATATGGTCTCTCATCTGTTGTAATGTTTTTAAACACATTCAGTCTTTACCTCCACCATCTTCCCCTTAAAATGAGATGGTGGCACAAGCCAGTTGGCGTATTTTGGTATTATAAATAACAAGTGTTTTGGTTTGGCTTGTGTTTGTTTTCATTCTACATCAGTATTGTTTTACATCAATGCGTATGATAAACGCAGACTCCATATCTTCGGCTCCAGGTATAGAGACTTGAATAAAATTTTCACTATTTTTCTAGAGGTCGCCACTGTTTTTTGGAAAAATTTTTCACCCACTTACATAATAACTAAAAATTAATTTGTATTAAAATAGTATTATTTAAACATTTAAAATCCTCACTGGACTTTGTTTTTCATTATTTATTTGCCACAACCGCACCTTTATTTTCATTGTTTGTACTTTAACTTGGCCAATTTATTTTATGATTACTTTCATAGCAAAAAGGGTTTGGCACTTTTACTTTTTATTTGATTTTAAGACAGTTTTCACTTATTTTCCAACAAATTACTTGCTCACTTTAATTACCAACACATTTTCATGTTAATTGATTGTGATTTTATGTAAATACTTTGATGTATGGAAAATTTTATGGCATTTTGAATTGGTTTTCTAACAAAGAAATTTCTTAATTTCTTTGTCTTTTCACTTACACTGACTGCTATTTGTAACAATGGCAATAGTAACGGATTTCTTTAATCTTAAGAAAGCTTTTAAACAGTTAGAGCGCTCGGATGTAACTGAACCAAGGGAAAATGTATCTGCTAGGAGTAACTTACAGTTAAACGACAAATGACGATTCTCGCTTTTAGCGAATACATACAATCTATATTACTACATACATACACACATACTATATAATATTAAGTGCGTATGGGGAGGGATGTCCTAGTATACTTTAAGAGTACAGGGTGTTCGAATTGAATTCATGTTTATATGAAACAAAAAAACTTTAAATGCACGAAAGGGTTGGCTTTTATCACCGTTGCCATTTCCAGTAGTATTGACGCGGTATCAAAGAAAGCAACTGAAGACAAGCCTCAAGAGATAGTGGTGGGGTCAATGAGGCCAAATACACGTCTTGAATCGCTGGACTGTACAGATGACAAGTGTCAACTTTCACACAGATTATGCGATATGCAGACGTAAAATCAAGAAAAGTTGGTCTTTAAATGTCACAAAGATAAAGGAAATGAGAATAAATGTAGGATGTGACCAGCCCCTCACGCTATCTCAAAATCAAGTGCAGAGTGTTGAAGAATTTTAAATACATATAGCCTAAAAATGTAAATACAATTTTTAAGGCATGTGTCCTATCTATACTTCTTTATGGATGCGAAACTTAGCTTGTGACAAAATTGGTTCGAAGCAAACTTGGAATTCTTAAAATTTTCGGGTCAAGGACCGATTAAGAACTGTGGGAGTAAATTGCAATTGGAGATGTGAACGTCGATGTCCGCAGACGTATATTTGAATGGATTGGCCGCACAGTGCGTAAACTTAAGCAAAAATATGCTACTATGCCCTATCCTACAACCCGCAAGGTAGCAGAAAATGAGTAAGACCTAAAATCACCCGGCGGAGATCAATGCTACAAGAAGTTATTTCTATGTTGAATGTCGGTTGTACTCTCAACAATAAGGGAAAACTTAGAGATTTTGTTGCAAGTCGACAAGGTGCAAAGTGGAGACAAATTATAGAAAGTCTATGCCCAATATAAACGCAGTTAGTAATCCTTGGACTAAGAGCAATGTATAGTAGTAAATAATAATTGATCCTTTAGAATTATTTTATCCTAAGTGTCATTTTAATATTAATTAGATTAGATGTCTTACCATTATATTTATAAAAATATAATCAATCAAATTTGAAAACTAAAAAAAATTCAATAAAATGATATTCATAAACGAATTTTAGCTTAAAACTCCGATTTTAAAGCAATTTTAAATAAATGAATTTTAAAATTAAAAGCTTTTTTAAGATAGCATTTTGCCTTTATGTTTATTTTAATATTGTATTTTATTGATTTGAATATAATTTGAAAAAAAAAAGATTTTTTATAATGGACACGCTTTATTTAATATATTTATTTTTATGTGAATATCTGTTAAAGATGAGATAAAATAATCAAAACAATTAAGGGCAATTAAAAACTTTTATGGTATGACTGGCACTATAAATGAAACCTACGTTAAAATAAGAAATTTGGAAGCGAACTAGGAAAATATATAAAAATAGGACGGGATTTTATTCGCTAATTCAAATTTTATTTCTTTAGTTATGTAGTTGGTTTGCGGTGATCAACATAAGATTTAGTGGCAAGAGAGAGGGCAGTATCCACTAATTTCGCATTAAAAATTAAAAATAAAATAATGAAATTAGAGGCCGATTGCTTGGTGAGGTAAGCTTTAGACTAACGCCGTATTATTACTCCGTTATAACGATATCAAGAAGGGAAATAAATTAAATATAACATATTCATTTTGCAACACTAAACCCTGTAAAGCGATGCTTTGGAGTTCGGAAGCGATGTTAGACAGATGTTGAATGAATTATTGATGTCAGTCCAGTAACTTTATTATTTTTAATAAAATTATCCTCTAAGTTATGTCCTTACCTCACATCCTTTGATAGATCCTTTTAATTCTTAATTAATAAATATGTTTTCATACATACACCTTTTACTTTATAAATACAAAATTTTTCTCAATTACGACAAAATGTTAAATTTTTTCCTTATTATAATTTACAGTGTGAAATCAGCATTCCTACATTCTTTTTAATGCCCCTTTTTTAAACAAAATAAATAATTATGCCATTTTAGATAAAAAGTTTTCTTTTTTAAAAGAAATAGACAAAAAGCATTTTAATAAAATTTTTTTAGAAAAATAAAAAAAAAATTTCAAATTATATGAATTTGTATTTTTCATACTGTAAATGAGAAATAAAATAATATAGTACTGCCAGTTTCAAATTCAAAAAATTGCAACATATGTTTTAGTTAAAATATTGATTATGAATACGAATTAAAAAAAAGCTTTTTTAGCCTTAAATAGTTTTTAACTAATTTGTATTTTAAGCCTGAAATAAGAAATTTCTATGAATACAGCCGTTATTAGCCTTTTGCTGTTTTCAAACAAAACGATTTTATATTGTTATCACAAGCGAATGTTTCCATTACAAGAAAATTTTCCTCCAATAAGCCAATTAATTTTGATTTTTATTAAAAAGACATGTTTCGTCATACAAAATTTTGAGGGCGAAACATTATGTTTCAATCTGAATCTTGCTGCGAACGACGAAGAATTTACATTTGTTTTGATAAATTATCGCTTATTTATCTAAACTATCTATCAAAACAAAATAACAATACCTGTAAGATAAAATAATTAAAAAGCTTTTTTAGAAATAACAAAAAGTATATAATACGATATATAATTTTAACAAAAAAAAAAAAAAAAAAAAACAAATATCACGTATTCATGTGATAGCAAACAAAACAAAAATTATATCTACAAATACATAAGTATGTATACATGTAAAAAAGAAATGTTAAAATTAAACTAGAACCATCGTGTGAACAATATGATTCGCAATCATGATTTAGAGAACGAATTAAATAGTTCATATTACCGTGTGACCATAGCATTAGTCCGCTTAAAAATGCAGCATCGTCGGCATATATGAAAGTAGGGTTATATTAACTTATTGTCATGTCAAAGGTGTATACATATTCAATATAGAATAGTTATATATAGTGAATAGTTTTGATGAAATATTTTTTATTTATAAAGATAAGTTCATAGTTGACTTTATAAAAATTTCTGACATTTTTGCAAAAAATAAGTTCATAATTTCTTAGAAAGGTTGACTGATTTCACTTAGTTGCGATAGATTTTTCGTAAAACTTAACAAATTTGTTTAATTTGCCGAAAACCTGTCTGCAATTAACTCTAGTACATACATGCATAATTCACACTACCTCCCAAGTGGAACAAGGGCGACTTCTCTTAATCAATGAGCTGCACCCATTCTATTTTTATACTCATTGAAAGGGGCCTACAAGCTTAACTCCGGCTGCGAACGGTAGATGCATTAGTTAGAGAAGTTTTGCATAGCATAAATAATCATAACCGATCGCTAGCATAGCTATGAAAGGGGGGCTTAGACGATAAGAATTTACGTACGTAAAATTATATAGAGAATATTATAAAATTCCATACGTATTTTAAAATTGAGAGTAAAAATCTTACGACAGATTTTTTTACGATTACACGATACGTGAAAAACCAAAACAAAGTAAATTAAAGGCAGCTGTTTCAAAAGAGACCAATAGTAGGAGCGAACAAATTTACTTTTTTCTTTGTTCTTAAAAATATATCCCTGATATAAGAAAGTGTGATGGTTTTATAAGAATTTTTAAAAATAAAGAGAGCCGTACCTACTGTCGTATTTTCTCTCAATGTCGTACGTTCTATTACATATTGAGTTTATACGATACTATACTCTACACAAAAATTTGACATGTCGTACGACTTGTATCACCGTCTAAACCCCTCTGAAGTGATACCGATGTTGAAAATTTTCAGTTGGTTTGTCCTAAAATTGAATGGAGGACCTCTTCGTTGATAAACGGAAGACTTACCTACCATACCATAGCGGCACACAATTAACCCTAGTTGCAACACAAATTTTAACCCAGAAGTTGAATATAATTAGGTTCTTTTTCTGTTGACATTAGGTGTAGTTTAATTTATTAATTTGTTAAAAATAAGTTTTTGTTTTAAAAAAAAATTAAGATTAATTTAACCCTTAAATGCCCTTTGTATCTTTTTTAAATACAGCCATAAACAAATCCTACGACTAAAGTAATGATTAAAATAACTCAAAGTGTACTTTATAAGATTTATTACACAAGAGACCATAAATAAAAAGTATATAAAATAATAAATTTCCGTTTGCTACTCGTAGAACTTAAGAAACATTGAATAAAAATTAAAAACACCGCTCATTTACTTCAATAGTGACATATCCGAAAAAACTAAATAAATGAGTTATGACGCTATTGAAGTAAATGAGCGATATATAATACATATACCTGATCATTCCCTTGCTAAAACAGTGGAACAGTTCAACATTTATAAATATAAAAAATATTGGATAGCAATAAAATTAGTTCTTAATTGATATTTCACTATTTAAATGGGTTCTCGATCTTTTAAGATACACGGAAAACTGTTCCAGAACCCGTAAGACCTTGACTATAAAGCGCACTAGATTTAATTCCCCTATAATTACATCTTAGGTCCGATTTTTTATGAAGTATATACCCGTACTATGTATGTATATAACTCATTTTGCAATAATTGTTTTTATAATTACTATAATTCATAAATGTTACATATGCATTTGTAAGAATTATAATTTTTATTTTTGTAGCTTCGAGTATTTTAATAAATTAAATTTTAAAACAAATAAATTATTTTTCTTTTTAACTTTACACAGTGATTTTTGTATGGGAGTAGTGTCTTTTTATCCAAGAATTAATCAAATTTTTTTTAAATTGAAACGTAGTATTTTTTAATATTTTACCCAATATATGTAATATATATATATATATATATATATATATATATATATATATATATATATATATATATATATATATATATATATATATTTATATATATAAGCAGCTACTACGATTACTTGTAAAGTGTTATATATATATATATATATATATATATATATATATATATATATATATATATATATATATATATATATATATCAGCTACTACGATTACTTGTAAAGTGAATTTCTTTATTCAAATTCAGCTACTACGATTACTTGTAAAGTGAATTTCTTTATTCAAATTCAGCTACTACGATTACTTGTAAAGTGAATTTCTTTATTCAAATACCACGATTACTTGTATAGTGAATTTCTTTATTCAAATACTACGATTACTAAAGTGTGAATTTCTTTATTCAAATTCAATTTACAAGTAATTTTAGTAGCTGAATTTGAATAAAGAAATTTGAATTTGAATAAAGAAATTCACTTTACAAGTAGTCGTATATATATGTATATATATATATATATATATATATATATATATATATATATATTCAAATTCAAATATATATATATATATATATATATATATATATATATACGACTACTTGTAAAGTGAATTTCTTTATTCAAATTCAAATTTCTTTATTCAAATTCATATATATATATATATATTCATATATATATATATACATATATATATATATATATATATATATATATATATATATATATATATATATATATATATATATATACGACTACTTGTAAAGTGAATTTCTTTATTCAAATTCAAATTTCTTTATTCAAATTCAGCTACTAAAATTACTTGTAAATTGAATTTGAATAAAGAAATTCACTTTACAAGTAATCGTAGTATTTGAATAAAGAAATTCACTATACAAGTAATCGTAGTAGCTGAATTTGAATAAAGAAATTCACTTTACAAGTAATCGTAGTAGCTGAATTTGAATAAAGAAATTTGAATTTGCATATATATTTTGACTTGAAATCGCAAAAAGTAATTGTCTTCTTGGCTATGCAGTTTTAATTATATCGAATTAAAAGTTTAATTATCTATGTCGAATGCTGTCCGAATTGCTTATGACTAAGCCAAAGTTGTTGAAGATCTCATGCTTATTACAGTGCAGGGTATCTGTGTGGTTTCAGCAATAGCATCCTATTTTTCATTTAAAATATAAACGTGACTCATGATTGTGACATTTTAGAGACGATAAAATTAAAAATTCATATGTATGCATACATACTTCTGTTTGTTTATGTAGCCAAAATATATATATATATATATATATATATATATATATATATATATATTTTTTTTTGTTAAATCCTAATTGAAACACCCTGTATTTTTAACTACTGTTCAACGTTTTATCAATGATAACAAATTAAAACATTTGTGCGACGATATTTAACTCGAAACATTTATTCCCACACATGCATATAACACAAACATTGCTGTCTGTATGTATGTATCTATCGTTTAAATAATAAATAACTCGGTCGTAAATTCCTTCACATTGCGCTTCCATTTAGCGAGTGAATTATTTGCGCGAGGGTTGCAAAGTAGATAAACTGACACTTTACAAAGAGATAGAAATTAATCAGGGTCGTACGCGTAGCTAGGGTATAAAGGGAATAATAATTATTATACAATTCATAGCAAGGTATGTTGTAAAATTCCTTGATAATATCAGTCTTTACGAATGACTTAGTACGAGCATTACTATTAATATTTCGGGAATAGCAAATAATAACAAATAC
The DNA here is from genome assembly GCA_023159175.1 of Wohlfahrtia magnifica. Taxonomy (NCBI): domain Eukaryota; kingdom Metazoa; phylum Arthropoda; class Insecta; order Diptera; family Sarcophagidae; genus Wohlfahrtia; species Wohlfahrtia magnifica. The sequence goes on along the minus strand of JAKWBJ010000492.1, from coordinate 2,613,661 downwards.
ATATTTGATATAACTACTACCACTCTTATTAAGTCATTCGGTGAGGGTGTATCGTATTTTTTGTTAATGTTTGCAACCTCTGCCCATATACATATATATATAATTTTGTGGCCCAGATCGAACGAACGAATTGTTTTATATTAGAATCAGGTAGAGCTAACAGCTAACTCCATTGCAATCATTCTTTTGCAAATGCGCTTTTAACCTCTTAACGTTTATGAAGTTAAAATTTTTAATATATTTTGAACGAATTGGTCCATAAAAGAAGAAAAGTCAGTAGTTTCTTTGACGAGCACCTTTTAGTGTTGCCAGACTCGAAATCAAAGAAATCAGTACATTTAATGAAAAATCATTACAAAATTTTTTTAGAATCAAAATTCATTGCACAACGACTAACAAAAACAAAACTTTATCAATTTGAAATAGTTTAAGCAGAATATTTAAAAATCACTTTTTAATCATTCCAAAAGGTACAGTAATTTCATGGCGATCTTATCAATCTGTTATCTATCAATACGTTTTTAAAACTTTTCATTCTCAGTTAAATTTCGCTCTTTTCACCAATCCAGAAACATTAAATTATTTATCAGAATCTAAATTGAAAACACTAGATTCTTAAAAAATAAGTATCCTTTATCTTAATACGTTCTTCAATATAAATCAAAGTGAAATTAGACTTTTTCTAAATAAAGCAATTTTATCCTAGTTATTACAGTTACTAAAGACTGTTCAAGCTATAGACCCATAAAAGTTTTTTTTTGCAGTAATTTGTCTCGAAGTCGCTTGATTATCTGATGCATATTTATGCATATATTATGCGCAAAATTTAATGGCCTATTTGAAAAATTGGCTTCAAGATTGACAATCTGCTGAAGAAAAAATTTTTTATTGCTTCATAAGAAGTATTCGTAAGGCTTTTCGATTACTGGAGTTAAGCTAAGCCAACGTCTTGGTATATAACGGAGCATTTCGCTCCACAATAAGTTCCAAAACGCAAGTATTTATTTAAGATTTGATGTTCACTTCATCGATAAGTTAAATTAATTTACTTTTTTCGCTTCACAGAACACTTCTTGACATTTAATATTAACATTAGTATTATCCGCATAAAAACATCACTTTCACAGAATACTTCTTACATATATATTTTTTATATTTCTGAAACACTCTTTCCTTCCACAAATAAAACCTGATGTAGATTTTGAATAAGAAAGTTTTGGTTTCAAGATCTTGATGGCGTAATGTACATAGTTTTGACTATTCGTCACAGAATGAAACACAAAAACAGCCTCTGCTGTAGTGCTATTTTGGCCAGTTCTTTTTGTTTGGCTTTCTTTTTAGTACAAAAGCTTGAGTGTATCAAAGAAAATAATAAAACTATATAGTGTTTTATGGATTCAAAAATTAACCGATAAAACAGTGCATAATTCAGTACATTAAACAAAAATCAGTAGTACATGTACTGCTAAAAACAGTACGTTTGGCAATTCTAGCACCTTCTCACATTGGATTGAAATTAGTGAATATCATCAATATATATATATATATATATATATATATATATATATATATATATATATATATATATATATATATATGACAGTCTAGTGGCCATATAAATTTGGCCGAAAAATTATCACTATGGCAAACTAAATCCAAAACAGGTTTTTATGAATCTATTGTTATGTGATCTATGTATCTATTATTATAATATACCCTATCTTACCATCACCACTGTCTTACATTCTCAATTTTGTTTTATTAATAATTTCTTCACTTTAAAATTTAATTAAAATACAGAATATCAAAATAAAAATATCAGTTTTCAACAAGTAGTGCTAACTCATTGTCCATTTGAGAAGTTCGGTAAACTAATCTGTAAACCAGCTGTGTTAAAGTATGCTACTATGCTAAAAAAATATATTCCTATTACATTTGAGGTATCATAACGATATGGTGCCTATAATACGTAGTCTACACTATGGTACAGAGGGTTAATTTAAATATCTCCGTATAAATAAATCTAATAATAGCAGCAGCCAGTTAATTAAATTGGTTTGTGTTGGACAAACCCCTTATTTAAAATCTTTAAATCTTTAAAAGATACTTTGACTTAACAAATTTTGCTTTGGTATTTCTACCATAAAAAAAGGAAATAAAATAAAAGTTGAACCGACTGGGTACGTTACATCCAGGGGTGCCAGATAATTTTGATAAAAAATCGGCATATTTAAAAAATAAAATCGGCATTATCGGCACTTCGATTCAAAAAAAATCGGAAAAAAATCGGTAAATTAGTATTTCCCATTTTAAATACGATAATGATATTTTTATTAACAAAAACTAACAAAACAGAAAAATTCAGCAATGTTTTAACATATAAAATAATATAAAAATAACAAAATAAAATTAAAATTATACAAACATATTGCATTTTATTGTTAGTATAATGGTCACATTTGCTTATTCAATATTCGAGAAAAAAATGTAAAACAAAGTGCAGGGAAATTGGGTATAGCCAACAACAGCGAATCATATCAATACAACGGTCTTAAGCACACGTCAAGTGTCACAAAGTTTTCGTTGATCTGTGACTATTCCAAACTTTAAGAAATACCCGCGTTGAACCCAGATTTTTATGTAATTGGACATTTTTAGGATGCAATTCTACAATATTTTTTTATTTGTTAGAACAATTACTATGTCTTATTATTTATTATGTTTTATTATTTTGCACTCTCGGTAGGGCCAAGGTGGTGTTAGATATTACGAGCTGCTGAAATCACGTAGTGCGTACACTGCAGTTACTTTGAATTATGAGAAAAAATGCCAGAATATAAGGACAAACATGATAAAGTTATTATCTTGTGTATCTCGGCTTCACGTCGCAAAAGTTGTGAAAAAAATTTTAGAAACAACTAAATGCGATATCCGTATCCACATCCGCCCTATTCTCTGTACATTGCTTCTTCTTACTAATTGCTGTTTCGACGGATACAACATGATTTGCGGGTCACCGCTTCACTTTTTTCGAAGAAATTAAAAATTGGCTTCAAAATTGGATTACCTCAAAAGATCAGATGTTTTGTTTAGACGAGATTCGAAAATTACCTGAGAGGCGGCGTAAAGTTCTTAGCAATGATGGACAATATTTTGATTTAACTGTCAATTCATTATTAAAAAAAAAAATCATTTTTAGAGCTAAAAAATTAGTTTGTACATAAATACATAAATCATATTTACATTTTTGTATATATTAAATTTCTTTTACTGATTATACAAAAAAGATTAAAATCCCATCACCCAATAAAACCTGGGTGGTTTAATTATGTCACCCAGTGGGTTCCCAACGCTGGCTTTATTAGAAACTTCATTAAAAATATTGAACTTCCTAGAGCCGGAAGTATGTTAAAATCAATTCTAAGATGCTTTCTGTCTGTTCTATCTAGATTACGAGGGATATGGAAATTGTTACTAATTGGCCGATTATTGCATTTTAAGTATTCATACGTTACTTTATACGATTATGCGGTGAGTAAAAACATTTGGTTATATATGTAGCAAGTAAAGACATAAAGTTGCCGTGTTTTTAGGTTTCCTAGGAAAGTCGGCATTTTTGGAGCAAAAATCCTCAAAATCGGAATTTTGATAATTTTAAGGCAAAATATCGACAAAATGCCAATAAAATGACAAATATTGCAGGCCTGATTACATCGTGTTTATATATGGTTTGGTTACAATATGGAGAAGTACGCACTTACATGAAAATGTGCCGTTTAAAAAATGATAAATTTAGGAGTGAAGAAAATGGCATCGCATAACCAAAAATTTTCTATCTTGTAAGAATCTAGTTAAGATTCCCTTATACATAAAACCTAGTCACCGTATAACACATTGATAAAATTTTGCTGCAGATTACACTAAGACGCTACTGGTTAATAGATTTTCGCTTTAATCGAACTGAAATTACTCTAATAAGCTTCTAATCGTATGTACCATCAAACAGAATTTGGTCAGAGGCCCCTATAACTTAACTTTAAATTTTACGATAGCGAATGCAATAGAGTAATAAATCAACGGATAACATCGACCATTAAACTATTTTGGTTCGGATTGGTCCAATTAAATAAACTTTAAGTTCAATGTGAGTAGGGGGATGTGATATGTTGGTCTGCTTTTAACAATATTTGCCATTGTGTAAAAATCCTATTCTAGTATTGTGCCGAGTTTTGTTAAAATAAGTCTATATTTAGGCTACAAAGTAGTTGGATTTGTCCAACTATAATTTGCTTAGTTGCTTCTTAATTGTTGAGAAAGGTACATCATTGAAGATTTCCGTATAAATTAACTGAAACAATATTTTAAAACAGATTTATAAATTTAACAAGTTGGATCATAATTAACAGTAGCTACTTAACACACTATCGATTGTTAACAAAATATTTGTGATTTATTTTATTTTATTTTTTAAGTGTATACGCGTATCTTTATTGTTTTTGTTAAGGACGAAGAAGAAGAGAAGGATCTACGATATGCATAAACAACCTGGAGTTCGCCTACAAAGAGTTGTGCAACATAAAATATTAATTTAATGAAAACGAAACAAGCATTTGTAAGTGTTTTAGTAACAGTGCACATTGTACGTACAAGGCGGCACTCTGTGGAAAACAAATGTAACTTATTGCTTTGAAATTGTAATCCCTTTTGTGAAACACTCAACATACGATACTGTTATTAAGGGAAAAATAGAGTAAACAAACATACGACTGACATACACGTATAATATATAAAATTTAATAGAAAAAAAGAAATAATAGGGGGTGGTGGTTTGTTATTAAAAACCTTTTTTTCTTTTTCTAAACAAATAACCAAAGTTTAGTGTTTATAGAACAGTAAAACCAAAATAATTAAAAGCATAAATTATCAATGTTATCATCATTTCTCTGAACGGGGAGACAAACAAATAAATAGACCAATCAAATCTATGATAATTGAAAAAACTAAATACAAATTTAATTAAAAGTTCAGCAATGTGTTATTAAAAAAATGAGATAAATGTTTAGATTTCGAAGTTTTTTGAATTGCGCACGTTCATAATATAAACAGTTTAAAGAAAAGTGAGAGTGTAGTATAGTAGCCCCAAGTTAATAAACAGCTGCTTAATAAAGTCGCTATAAGATAGTATGTTTTTTAGGACAACGACCAAAACAACATTTTGGAGGCTGCGTATTTGTTAAAGTTTATATTCAACAGGTTAAGAAAAGGATTTATCATCAGCTGCTTATTACAACAGCTGTTTCCATTGAGAAATATTGCCAAACAATTGGTGGCATACATATATACATATAAACACATATCTGTACTTATGGTATGTAGTTTTGAACATTGTTCATAAGTTCAAGGGCAACGTCCTTGGCCTTTTATTTGTTTCCTTGTTTACAACTTTTTTTACAACTTCGTATTTTTTTCTACCATTTAGGGTATTCTTTGCAATTTAGAAATATTTAGGATTTCTGTATTTTTCGGTATAAATTTTGTATGGATCAATTATTAAACGAATTTAACAGAATTTGACGTATGGAATTGAATTTAATCCATTCATTTACAAATATTGACTAAATTAAGCGTAAAGACAAAATAAAATGCTTCTTAATATTTTTTTATATTTTTAGTTAAAGATGTTCGGGGGCAATTTATTCCGTGACTTTTTGAATAAAAAAATATTTTCTGCATAATGCGTCTTATTGATACAATTAGCCCAGCGTTTTCCAGTTCCAGTTCAAGCTTTTTCTTTGTCTCAATGTTATAAGACTTAAAATAAGCCTTTGTTTAAATGTTTGTTTTTTAGTTTGACCTAACGATCCTAATAACCAGCCATTTCCTTAAATTTGGAAACAGAAACAGTAGCAAAGTGCATAATTCATGGATTTTTATCTTACTAACTACACATGAGAGAATTATGTTGATTATCAACCATGCGCTAGGTGAGCTGAAATAAATGTCCAAAAGCTTAGAATAATATTAATCGGTAATCGTTTTACCTTTTAAAAGCCAAATAATTCGAATGGTACGGTAAGGATCCCAAGACAACAGTGTCCATGTGCCACACATTTACTTTACGACACCAAAGTTACAAAACTATGCAAAAACTCAATCGTTATGTGGGCAATCGCAAAATTCGATAACCAAGTTAAATTGAAAGTTTTTGTACCTGAAATATAAAAAGTGAAAGAATTGTTAAAATGTCCTGACTCCTCCTATTAAGCTTTTACCAGCATTCCATTTCTTCAAGTTTGGATATAGAAAATAATCTAAGGGAGCTAATCTGATTAATAAAAAGCGTGCTTTGATTCATTGATTTTGGCTATTGCAATAGTGGATACAATATCGACACTTTTGCGCCAAATTATCGTATGTTACAAAAACTAAATTTTACGGGAGAGCGTTTTTTCTAAATTTATTTGGTTTGGCTGGTTATGGAAAAGCCTGTATGTTCAGAAATACTTATTCACGTTATTGGGCACATAGGATATTTTGTTTTTCTTAAGTGAGGTACTTACGATTATTTAAAAACAACTGAAATATCACTTTAAATTTAACACGAGCTATGCACGAAATCTAATGGCATCGTAGTATGTTTATTACAGCCTTGTTGTGGTTCTGGCAGACACAATTGTCACAGTAGAGACTTAGTTTATTAGCTTTTTTTACGATCTCTGATTAGCAATTACTTTTGAAGGGCTGAACGTCGCTTTTACCCCACAAACAACAGTAACTATCTCTTGTGCCATTTTCGTAAACTTTAAAATTAAAATATGTATATTTACGAGGTTAAAATAATGTAATATTTTTTCAGCATGGGGTGTTCAAGACCTTTTGCATATTAAAGCTTCAACATAAAAAGTTTGGTTTTTTCTTGCCTTCTGCTTGGCCTTTCAAAAATAGGGTTTTACTCTCATCTTTGTCCCTAATATGCGCATTCGTCAGTTTTTTTTTCGTCTGCATCCAAAAATTATTATTGTATTATTATTAATAAATAACACAAATCTAATATACAATACAAGGAGCACAAGCTTGTTAGTCGTTGATTTTTGATATATGTATGTACTTTATTTTGGGTCAGAGTTCTAAGAAGCTCCAAGGTGTTTAAAGAACCTAAATTAAATTCTTAGAAAAAATTTCTGCAGTAGTAGAAAATGCTTAACGCTGAAACCACATTTTTAGAGCAAGCAGAAGATGATTTCTTATTAATTTATTAATATTTAATATACTTTCAGCTAAATAAATTATTTAAACATTTACTGCTCTAGTTAATTATGCAACTAGTTACTCGTTATTATTTTTGCAAAAGAGAATTCCCAAATAACGGTATATCGAAAAAGGCGTGCTCAAAAGTCGTAAAACCAAAATTATACATTTTTATTTGTGTGATATTTTATTTGTATGCGGCATTTGTGTGTAACATACGATAATTTCGCTCAGAGAAAAAACAACAATGCCACATACGATAAAATTAATTTACTAATGTCTCCATAAGTATAGCGAATATCGATATAATGTTTTACTATATGGTGGGTATGTGCCGTTAGAATACATTTGCATCCAAAATTCAATTTCGTAAAATATGTAACATACGAAAATTTCGCGAAAAGGGGCCGATATGTTGCTAATTATTTTTCTTTTTGAAAAAAAAAAACAATCAAAATTATCCGCCTTATTTAGACAAGACTCACAAAATCCAGTCTACTGTGTAACTGTTCCCTTGTATCAGACGGAAGTGGTAGAGTCATTTCTCGTCCATGGTTACAAATCGATACAAAATATCGGTTTCATTCCTGTGAAACATCATCAATCACTCTACTGAAATATTTTTACGACGATGTTTTTGTTTTATTGTAAGCGCACGTGGCACTTATCTTAAGGACAGCTTTCTCATCTCTAAATTTTATCCGTTCCTGCCGTGGGCAATTCATTTGGTTGACCACTAGGGTGTTCGTCTTGGCAGGTCGTACGAAACCACTTCAAACCGATATTTTATAGTCGTGAACGAGGAAGTAGAGTCTTCCAAAGAAGAATCTGGTTTAGCTTTAATATTGTTGAATTGAGAATTACATAACGGTGAACAATTTGTTTCATGTTAACAAATTCACTGAGATTATTTATTTTTGATGACAAAAAAAAAAAAAAAATAAAAAACTAGACAATGTAAAGCATTAAAACTTGAAAAATACGTTTTATAAAGCCACCGCTTTTCCATCGCAATTTTGTTTTAAACTACTTCCACCATCTATATGTCAATCCGGCTAATTGTGTGACCGTCATTGTATTTACTGTTTGGTGCAATTGTTATGTTCTTTTGAGCTAAAACAATGTAGTTAGAATGCTTTTTATGAAAGCTACGCAAAATAGTTTTATGTACCGATTCAAACTGAATGAAATGGTGTTTGTACTTTACTTAGGTGAAGACAATCTGATATTTTTTAAAAATTACATTTGGAGTGAAGGTAATCCTCAAGTGTATGTGGAAACACCGTTACATCTAGAAAAATTGACTGTTTGGTGCGCTTTATGGGGTGGTGAAATCATTGGTCCATACTTTTTCAAAAACGATGGTGGCCAGAACGTTACAGTCACTAGTGATCGGTATAGAGCCATGAGTACTAACTTTTTCATTCCTGAATTGAATAACCATGATGTCCAGGAGATGTGGTTTCAACAAGACGGCGCAATTGTCACACAGCTCGTGCCACAATAGATTTATGAAAGATACGTTTGGTGACCGCCTAATTTCACGTTTTGGACCTGTGAATTGGCCTCCATGATTTAACACAGCTAGACTACTTTCTGTGGGGCTATGTAAAGTCATTGGTCTATGCGGTAAAGCCACAAACGCTTGACCACTTGGAAGACAACATTCGCGTGCTATTGCCGATGTACAGCTACAAATGCTGGAAAAAGTCATCGAAAATTGGACGTCTAGATTGGACTACATCCGCGCCAGCCGTGGCGGTCATATGCCAGAAATCATATTTAAAATGTAATGCCACAAGATTATCTTTCGGATAAATAAAATTCATGTCAATCGAATAATCCATCGTTGTTTTATTGCAACTTAAAGTTCTATACCTCTGAAAAAAAAAACACCCCTTACAATAAAAAAAGTATGTGCAATTTTGTTGTAATTGAACTAAAATACAATACATATACACTCGCAAAGTATAAAGGGATTCAAATTTGTGTTTAAAATAAGCTTTAAAAAGCAGAGTGAAAAAGTTTTATATATACGACTAGATGACCCTGTGAACTTCGATTCATATACATCTATCTATCTACCTTCTGACTTGAAAATTTTTTTAATTAGCTTTTATCAATCCAAATCAACTCTTCAATTTACATTCTTCATTGAGATCAATAATTTTATAAGGTTTGAATTAGTGATGAAAAACTATAGACAGTTATCACTCACAATGGCTATATTCCTAAAATATATAAAACTAACCATCAATAATATAGATGTTATTATCGGCAGCTGAAAAGCTGGAACATGGATTATATAATTACATTAAGAAAAATTGATGAAATACCCAATTTCTTACACAATCGGTAAGAATTTAATTGTTTTTTGTAGGAATACAAGTACTACTCGTATATGTATATCAACTTTATTTTGCTTAAGGTGACTTCATCTCACATTTAATATATCACCGGCAACTGAAAAATTTCTTTCAGAAGGACTTAAATTACAAGAAATTACTAAAATTAAAACCGCCTTTGATAGAGATTGAAATTGACCTTAATCATTTACTGGAAAAGATATTGCGTTAGCTGATTTTTTGTTTATCGGGTTGTTAGTGTATTGTTTTACACATATATTATAGATGTACTTATAGTAGTCGCTTGTGTTTCTTAAATAAACGGTAGAAAATCTGAGTTTATAGAATACGCACAATGGCTTATTTTTCCAAAAAAAGGTGGTAAAAATATAAAATTTGATAACAAAATGTTGTAAAATGAACGAATACATCGTATTCACTGATCATGAATTAATCCTTAATTGGATAAAAATTATGGGTGGTAGAGCTGCTCAAAGTCGGATTTTTTTTTTTTAGAAAAAAATTAGATGTTGAAAAAAATTACACTTTAAAGCTGAAGTGTCAATAATGTTGCCATTCGATCATTACTTTTTTGGTATTTTGTTAAAAAAGAAAATGTTTATCAGATACCATACTTTTTCGGCAGTGGTTGTTTTACAAACACGCCATATTTAAGTAATTTTTGCAAATAAAGTAGAGCATAACTAAAAATATACACATTTGTTCACGCCAATATTTTGCTGAGCATTTTTGTTACACAATACACTAATTTAAATAAGCTTTTATGCAATGAATTACTTGTCTTCGTGAAATAAAAAGAAAACTGTTCAAAAGTATTTTTTCCATTTTCAAAGTATGTAATAAAGATATGATCAAAAAGTGAAAAAAAGTTAAGAAAAAACGCTTTAAGCTTTTTTTCATATTCAGCGGCGTAGTTAAGTGGGGTGCTCAGACCAACTCCGCCCTAATACATTTAGCCTCGGGTGACTAGAATTCTTCATTTTGGTTTTTAATATTATTTGCCTATTTTACAATTATCCAATTACACTCACTTTTCGCTTAATGGTTTGTACTGACCACAAAGGTAATTGGACTAAATTTAGAGACTCTCACTTATACCGTTTTTAATCATTTCGGCGCTACCGTGATTATATACATCATAACTATATTTGTTACGAAAAAGGAAACACGTAGAAAGATAACCCATCATTTAAAGCTCACCATGCCACGAATGTATCAATTTGAACAGTGCTACCAATTTAACTATGTATGAGTATTCAATCTTTAAATTTGAATTAACGGCAATTAAAAGTAGATTGTGGAATGTACTAGAACATTGAAAACTAATGACTGTGAAGTATATAAGCCGCTACAGGATATTTTAATTTTAATGTTCGCAAAAATCTTATACTTGTATATCATAATAGTCAATTAAATAATCCAATCCGATCTCACAAAAAATTCAGGGCTGAAAGGGTAAAGGGAGACAAAAATCAGTATTTTTTTGTATGGGAGATACCTTGCTTACTTGCCCAACTCCGCCCATTTTGTAACTGACGATTTGTATTACTAAGCAGACGTTCAGACCAAATACAGAAACTTTTTCTTTAACCGTTCTCAAGATATGTATAAAAAATTTCAAATTTACTTTGTATGGGAGGACCAAATTTAGAGATTCTTTGAAAATATGTATAGCCTATATATAGATTACAGTTCCTTTCAGACACACAAGGAGATACTTTAAAAATTTCAAGAAAATCGGTTCAGCCATTTAGTCGCCTATAAGCTCCAAACATACATACACACATTCATTTTTAATACTTACAGTGATTACTTAATTACCAAATATAAATTTATTTAGACTTAGGTATTAAAAACATAAAAATGTATATTAGCGATACAAATAAACATTGTGTTTATAAAATAAGCATTTAAAGTTTATTCCGGAAAAATTGTCCGACTTTGACAAGATTTTAAAGACTAAAGTGACCTCTTTCGAGACCTTTTTAATTTCTTCAAATATCTTAATTAGTTCAAAAGTCATGATGTTTGCAATAAAAAAGCCAAAATGAGCCATTGTGAGGCGTTCGCTTTTTTAATAAAGTTTTTTTTCAATAAGTATAACGAAACTTTATTTGTTAAATATTTGTAGGCATTATTTGCATTTTCAGATGCTCTAAAGACTGTTTTTTAAATCGTAGATTTACTAAAATTGCAACAATTGCTGATGTTTGCTTCTCGTGTGGTAATAACTTCTTAATGATTAATTGTTTTATTTCTGTTAATGTTTTTTTTTTGCTAATTTGTTTTAATTTTCAAAGTTAAACGTTTAAGTTTCAAAACCATACAACTGATGCAACGAAACAAGAACTATCGTTTGAACAGCATGGTTCACTATCGTAATTAAAGAGCGAACCAAGTATGTAGTTTATATTACTGTGTAGTTCATATTGTGTGTTACCATCTTACAAATATCGTTGGGCTGTCACTTTTATGTAATTTTTAAACATATTTTTATACTATCCCTATCGATAGTTATGCAATATTTTCGATATTTATTTTCTATCGATACTATCGATAGTGCTATAGATAATTTCCTAACACTAATTTGAATGGAATCGCTCATGTTTATTGTGTCGTCCTCGCTGTTGTTGCATTCTAATGCTATGTTCGCACGAGACTACGCATCACTTCGTTCTATGTTTGTGTTACTTAATTAGATTCTACCGTTCGCACGGCACTTTTTAACAGCTAGCGTTTGAAGTCAATGCAGCGAGCGGCCATTGTTTTGTTTGTTGTCTTTATTTCGTTTATTTTATTTTTTGTTTATTTTTTGTACTTGACAGCATAATTTTGGAGGTCAATTTAATTGATTTGCTTTGTTAAATCTATAATTAAAACATTTTGATTAAGAACTAATAAGTATGCCAAACTCTTTTGATCTAAGTTTTATAAAAATTAGAGAAGACACTGATTTTGAAGTAATACGAAGGGTAATAGAAACAGAATTACTTACAATTTAAGTGATTCTCTCTCAAGATTGTGTATGGAAATTTGTGTAATTAATTTCATAATCGTGGGTTGTATTATGAATGTGAGAGCACAAGCCTAACAACGCGGTTTTCAGTCATTCTTGAATGCAATTCTCACATACAAATACGACGATTATTATTATCCGTCATCAATAAGCGTTAAGTGCAGTTATCACGTTATGCATTTTTGGTTAATAATATTTTTGAACTTTTCATCTGAAATTCTTTAAGTTTTGTTCTTTATATTCATATACATACATACATACATACATACATACATATATATACCATACATAAACCATCCCTGTATTAAAATGAATAAAAAACAAATTATTCAAATCAAACAAGGCTTTTTTGAGTTTTAGCGAAGCTAACGAACAGCTATTTATTTTTATGTACAATTTATATCTAAATATAAATTTAAAAAAAAATAGTATATAAACGTAATAGTAAACAATTTAAAACGTATTAAAAATCACAATTGATTCAATATCGTTTAAAAACTTAATTAAAATACTTTTTTTACATAAAAATTATTTAACACTTTCAAAAATAATTCGCAACCATACACCTGTACACACATCTTAATTATTTTTAATATTCAGAATTATTTTTTAAAAATTTCTCGTATTATAATAAAAGTCTGATTGTTTTTTCTGGTGTTTATGGAAAACTTTCCTAACACTTTCTTTTATTAGAGAAATCTATTTTTGGTAAAAACAAAGAACAATAAGATTATAAATAAACGTTTATTTTTTTTAAATTTTTTATAAAGAAAAAAAAATCATACAAATTTAAATAAAAATATTATTGATCTTGTATAGAGGATAGGTGTGAGAGAAAAAATAAATTTCGTGTCGGTAGACTGTGAAAATTTCTTGAATTTTCAAAAACAGAAAAAAAAGATAAGAATCCATTCTAATTCTTTTATTAAGATTTTGAATATAAGCAATATATCACACGTATGTATGTATATATAATACGCACATACGAGTATGTTTGTACAATATAAAATTGAATGTTTGTGTAGGTGTTTTTTTGCTTTGTATGTATCGTATTTTTTTCACTTACTGACTAGATTTTCTTTAAAATAATGTTTTTTGTAAATGTGTGTCATAGCCTCTTTATATAAATGGTTTTATATCCTATATTTTAAATAATGTTTTAAACATAAATTATGTTGATTAGGCAAATGTGAAAGAATACATTTATGCATATCACAAAATTTTTCTTTTAATTAATGTAAAATTATTAAAAGAAATATGTTATTTTATCAACTGTATTCCGAAATATATATTCGTGGGCGATTATTTAAGTGGTTTGGCGATATAATTAGTGGTTTGGCCAGAAGGTTTTATTTTAATATAAAAAATGCTATAAGTGAATAAAAGACAAGTAATTCCTTTAAATACTAGAACAATTGCAGGTTTTCTGAATCAGCTTACGAGGATGTTGAGAAGTAGATCTCAACATATCCCTGTGTGACAAAGCCTTAGGAAATATTATTCCTTATTATATGAAGGTAATTTACACTTAGAGAGCACTAAATTTTAATGCAACTATTGTCTGTTGGTATTACTATTGTATTACGAATTTTGAACAATCTTCATCTTCAAGTTTTTTTTGACAACCCCGTCAGTAGAAAGAAATGAATTTCATGTGTTGATAAATTTAAAAAAAAAAAAAATTAATTTTTTAAAAATTTCTAAAAATGTGATGGCTAAGAAGAGATTTAATAAGTTTTATTGCAGTCGCAAAAACATAAATGATTTCTAACATTTAAGTCACCTAAAATATGTTATCACGCCAGAAGCAATTTATAAAATCTATGGAATGATGCTTAATGATTAGGGAATGAAAGTACGTGTCAACCGATCGAGCTATTTACGCAATTTAACCAAAGACATAACTGTGTGATCACTTTAAAAAATGTTTAGTGCTTTTCAAGTATCAACCGAAAAAGCTTTTGTTCCATTTTGTAATTAAAACAGAGGGTTTTTTGAGTGCACATTTACAAAAGAATGTTAAGGTGGGTCTATTGGCCAATAAAGTCATGGCTATACTTTTTGACAGGCACGTGATGAACGATTAAGGGCTTTTGGAAGTATTAAATATTGATTTGAAGCAAACACGGCCGCATCAAATGAAGACAATGCATGCCTGCACAAGTGTGGAGTTAGTATAATATAAATCCATGAACGAATCGAACTGCTTTCCAATCTTGCATAAAAAGGTATACAAATTTAATTTAGATATCTCCAGTATGCCAAAAGAGTCAAAATACTTTAGCAGAATATTCAGGATTGTGTAAAATTTAACTTAAACAAATCTGAGCCTAATCATACTTTGCTCTCTTTTTTTTTGATTTAGTCTATACAGGATTAAAAACGGTTTGTAATATATTCTTACAATACTATCAGTGATTAAAAGCCTTTATTTTAATTTTTTAAACCATCTGAAATATTAGATATAATGACACAAAGGTTTTGTTATATGGAAGGGTCTATAACAATTATGTGTGAAACAAATTATCTACCAAATGCACGCTATGGCTTTGGTGGCATTTTTTTAATGACTCTGAGACATAATTGAGGTTCAATGTCGTTAATGTGCCGAATTATCTCATCCTTCTGCTCGTGAATTGTTTGACGTACACTTTTTCTTTTAAGTATACCCAAAGAAAGAAGTTCAACGGTGTCAAATGCCATGATCGTGGCGGCTAATTAACATCGCCAGGACATGAAATAACACGGCCATTGATTTTCTCGCGCACAAGAGCCATTGTTTCGTTGGCTGTGTGGCAAGTTGCAACATCCTGTTGGAACCACATATCGTCTATTTCCATATCTTCAATTCCGACCACATTATCATCTCGCGATAGCGAACACCATTCACGGTAACTGGCTGACGGTTCTTCTGCCACACTATTAAGAACAACAGCAATGTTTTCCGCAGAACGAACCGGTTTGCTGAAAACTGAGCACAATTCTTCCTATTGTGGACACGTTTGGTCGATTGTGCTGACCAAAAAATCATAAAGCGCAGTAAATACATTTTGATTTGAACTGCCAATTGTGTAACTCCACAGGGTTGAATTTGTCAAACACTGAAGCAAAGAAATATCAAATTAAATTGAGCAAAAAACTTGACGTTAAGGTGTGACACATTGCAATATGGCTGGGCCATTAGGTTTTTAGTACGGTATATTTTGAAATAAAACTTGCCCGAACGAGACTATGGATCGGAAAAATGTCATGCCCTAGTGCTGTTCGAACATAACTGTCAAGTGGTTAAATTAATAGCCCGACTTAAAAGGTACTTTGCACATATTTGATAAATTTAAAATTAATTTTTAATGACACATGAAATTGATAATTTTCACAAAATTTATTCGCTAAGTGTGTGCATTTGGTATTTATATACTGCGTAACATACACATACATAAGATGTTTATTTATCATTACGAGTTGTTTGATAAAATGCTTGAGATCGTATAGTATTTTTAGTGACGTAAAATATTGAAGACAAATTAATTTTCATTTTTGATATTAGAAAGCCAATAGATAATTAAAAAGAAAAGGACAAATTACAATGTTCGAAATTTTTTTAATCTTTTTACAAAATATAATTTTTAATTTTTCTTCTTATCAGCATATACAAGTTTAATCGTCCTCCACTCACCCAAGTGTATAAGTAAATTTTGTCTGTTAGTGGAATAGGTGTTCTGACTGTGTTTTAAAATTTATTTCAATCAAACATTATCTTAGTCCCTATCACTTTTAAAATGTAATTTTTTTAAAATGGCGCTTAGTGCGAATGCGCTTATATTGAAATCAAACTCAATTTTATTATAAATGGACCAAAATGAACTGATTCTAACAAAATTCAGTATAATATTTAAAATACGACATGTCATGGTATGCTTCATGGTTCAATGGTGTGGAATAGAGCCGGAAATGTTGTTTTCATAGTAGGGACAATGCATAAGATGGATTATTTGAAGATATTAAAGGATAATTTGGAACAATACCCCTCAAAGTCAAATTTAATTATAGATTATGGCTTGTTTCATGACAATTACCCGAAACATTCTTCCCAAATATTAAACTATTGACTTCTGTATAATGTAAACAAGTGCTCTCACATTCTCCGCAGAGCTCTGGCCTTAATCCTATAAGGAATTTATGGGTGTATACGGAGAGCAAATTACGCTACCTCCAAGTTAAGAACAAAAATGAACTCAAGGCTGCCTTATAAATAAATATATGGTATATGTGCAAATATATCACTCAATACTACCAAGAATTTAGTTCATTCTATGAGAAGAAGATTTAAAGCTGTTATGGACGCTAAAGGTGACCAAAATACATAAGTAAATTTTGACTTAGGGCCTTTTTAAAAAAGCAATTTGAAAGAAAGCTGATTAATTTACTTCTAAAATGCTTTTAGTTTTTGCGTAATATCTTAAACGGTTACAGAGACACATGAATTTGAAAACCGGAACTCTTACTGTACAAGTTGTTTTTTTTTGCTGACTGTTTCTACATTGGGTCTTCTCTAAAAAGATATTAATACGTTAATAAAAAATTTCTGAAATAAATCCATCAAACTTTTCAATAGGATTATTATTGTTGTACGCTATATTAATTTTGTTAAATGTAATTATCTTTTTATTTTAATGAGTGTTTCGCATACTTTATTATACACAATTAAAAGTTGCAAAAAATGCTTAATATGTATCGTTTTCTGAGCCGTACGATATTGCTACTTTCACGTTTGCTGACAAAATCGATGGATTCGTTTGTACGTTCTAAAAACTCAAACTATCACCAGCGGACTTATCAATCTCCGCTAGTTCTGTCATTCGCCAACGCTTTGTTCTCCCTGATTAGTTTGTAATATTTATTTAGGAGATAGATTCCGTGACACCCTCTATTGGTCCACTATCCCCAATCTTGGAATACTAGAATGCTTAAAGGAAACTTCGCCACTCTAGGGTGCCGATCAGTCCGCAATATTAGTTCTCAAGTATGGCAAGCCGGACTTGAAACTAATGACGGATTTTCTTACGAGCCATTGTGGACTGAGAGCTCATCTGAAAAAGGATAGCTGTCACGGATGTGGATTTTTGTAGATTATGCTCACAGGCATCTAAGACAGCGGAAGACATATTGTGTGAATGGGGAGTTCTTAATAGGCTTAGATGGAGATGTTCGGGGAGAAATAGGATCTATTCTATCCGTCATTGCGGTTTCAGATCTGTTGGTGGTCATTAGAAAGGCAATAGATCTGTCAAACAAACTGTAGACCGGAATGGGCACAATATATCCTAAAGATCGCAATGTCCTGCAAGAGTGCCTGATCAAAATGATATATCTTTATTTGACCATATACCTGTGAGCTTAATAAAATAGAAACTTTTCGAACAAGAATATTTTATTTGTTTAAAATTTACAGTCATCGCTTGCAGTCGTTCTTTTTTTCAAGACATTGCGCATTTTACTAGCTTGTATATAGTGCAAAAAACTAAAAATAAGTAATGTTAAGAAAAAGGTATTATTAAACGAATTCAGAGGGAGTCAGCAATTCTAGGTAAGTCTAAAAAGTATTGACAAGCTAACACTAACACTGACACATTGGCAAAATATTTATTTAAAAATATTCACTGAAATCTGATCAGAAATGGATATTTTTGATTAGATTTGTATATAATAGTGTATAAAATTTTTTCTATATATTTCCGAATAAAAAATATTGATAATATTTAACAAGTTTTATAGTTTATTGTCATAATAAAATAATTAAATTAATTCTTTAAAGCCGTGCTTTTACTACCATGGTTTTTTGCGGAAGTAGCTTTCAGAAGTTTTTGTCGTGTAAACACGTTTTAGAAGTCGACTTCCACAAGTCACCGCTTGCAGAAGTTATTTGCAGCAATTATGTGGACACATGCATTTGTCGCTTGCTGGAAGTATCTTGAACGACTTGCTATGAACTGCAAGTGTTTTGAAGACTTGTAGAAGTCGGGTATACTTCGGGTAAACGGTTTGTGGTATTCTCTTCTGTTTTCAGTTTTGTTTTGTGTTGTTTTGAGTTCTTTTCCAAATTTATAAAAATGGACAAAAATAAATTGTTCGTCGTAATAACTTCTACAAACTACTTCTGGAAGCAGGCTTCGGCTTGAGTGGAAACACTTCAGCAAATACTTGGAGAAGGTCTTTTTATTTTATAGATAAAAAATATAATTGAGAAAAACTTTTATTACATTAAAGTTTAGAAATAAAGGAGCGATATATTCAACTGAAAATTAATAAAAGCTAAAAATCTGATATATTTCTAAGTTCACCTCGTCGTAAACTAAAATTTCTAAAGCCAAAAACAAAGCTATTATAATTTTTCTTTTTACTCCTCTTGTGAGCACATATGGCTCTCTATCTTACACGATTCACCGCTGTTGTTTTTGATTCATCCCTTGATAGACCGTATTATCTAAGTTCCTAGATAATTGTGTGTCTGCAGGTGTTTCTTAGTCGACAACGATTTTTTGAGCCCTGAGGATTCCACTGCTACAGTATGGGTTCATCGTTTGTCATGCAGATTATAATATATGACTTTAATTCTTTACTGATGAAGCCATTTATAAACACAACTTTCTTTAAATCAAGTTAATCTTCCACAAAATATATACATATATCTTTTTGTGTTTTTACGTACATACATACATACATACTAAATGTATGTATTTAAAAATTGTATTTCTTCATTATTAACATTACTCATATTTTATCTTGACATAGACGTAATAATTTTCTTTTACATGTTTTCTCTAATATTTATTGCGACGATTATTCAAAACGTTTAAAACATTTGTTCAAATTGCATGCCAAATGAAAATTACTTTTAGTTTTTGAACTGATATGGTCAAGAGCAATTAGGAAATGAATTCTTTAACGCAATAAATATTTAAATTCATTTCTTTTCAACAAGATTTTTAAAAATATCTATAACCGTCTAATGCTTTATAGCGGTAAATATTTATACGATTATCAACTGTAAGAGATTGCATATTTTTATATCTGTATGTATGTACGTATGCATGTATGTATGCTTGTGTCTATCCGTATTACTCGTAAAAAGTTTTTATTTTCGATTTTGGCCGAAATACCAGAGAGATGAATAAATTGAAATGAATTTACCCACGACTATAATGCAAAAAGAAAAAAAAGAGTTGCCATCTTTAAATTATATGAATTAAAGAAAAACCACAATAAATAACTGATGATACTGATGACTGACTGATAGGCAGATATTTAAAAATGAGTTTGAATTCCTAAATTAAATTTAAAATATAAACAAGATAGAAACAAAACATAAAAAACACTCATTATTAAATAAATGTTTTTTATTACTATTTTATTTATTTATTTATTATTATTATTTGTTTCTTCTTGGCAAACGCATACAAATAGAAGAAAAGAAAAAATTAAAAACTGGCAGGGTCATAGAAAAAAATTAATTGAAAAAAAATTTAGGTATCGAAATTTAAAAATGTTTGCTAATAAACATGGCGGAACCAACAACCTATGCTAGTATAGTACAAAAAAATCATTAAATTTTTTTTATTATTATTTTTTATACAAAAACGAAAATAAAGATGAAAAAAATTGATATTCAACACTTTGAATATGATCAACTGAAAAATCATACACATAAACAAAATACAAAAAAAGTTTTTTTTTTTTTATTATTTTAAAGAATTTTTTTTTTTCAAAATAAAAATAGAATAATACAAGGCAACATGGGGCAATAACAACAATAATAATAATCTAAAAGAGAGTCTAGTATTCATACAAGGTGGAGGTGGAATGATGTTGCCCGAATTTCAAATTTATATTTTTTTTTTTCGTATTATATACGAGTACATATATGACTCTGTATACGTACTAGATCTCTGAATAATTGTACAAGACCAGAAATAAGAAAAAGTTAAGGAAAATATTCGCTCTTTGAACAACAGGCGGTTGTAGAGCAGTTTGTTTTTGTTCTATTCTTAATTTTCTGGTATTTTTGTTCGTTCATTATAGCCACTGTATGTTTTTTTTTTTTTTTTTTTTTAGAATAGAATCAAAGAAAAATATAAGAAAATTTTCTCTATATGCTGAGCATCAATATCATCTGCTATATGTTTAAAATAGTAATTTCTTTTTTGGTATTTAAGATATATTTTTTAAATTAAAGTTAGAAAGTTTTAAGAGTTTTTGGATCAAAAGATATTTCGATTTCTTAAAAAAATAATAAATATATTCTTTTCATTTTTATATGTATTTCCTTTATGAGATCATGACTGACTTAGATAAATGAGTCCATGGCTTTTTGAATGAAACTTTTTATTCCTACCAAAAATAATTGAAATTGTTGAGGTCTTTAGAGCCAAATCTCTTTATGTTGAACCATTTCTACAGATTTGGAAGTTACTTAGGTCTAAATCCGAAGAATACTGTGGATAGGAAAGCAATTCGTAGCCTAATTCACATATTTTCCATGTGCACCATTGTCCTGACGAAAACGAACTTTCTTCTTGGCCAAATGCGATCGTTTTTTTTTTAATCATCATTAAATCGAACCAATACGTTGACAAAGTATTCGTCGTTGATTGTTCAAACTTTTGAAGTCAATGTAGACTTATTGGGTGATAAAACCACATTGGCGTTCTCTTGGCATCGACTTACACCTACAAACCCACTGTTTTAACTGCTGTTTGGTCTCTGCTGTGTTGAGGTGGATTTAAGTTTCGTTCATGATTACGAAACGGCGTAAAAACTCGTCCATATTCTGGTTGAACAACGCCATACAATTCTGCAAATTTGTGACACGATTGTGTTTGTGGTCGTTTTTAACAACCATCCCATCCTGCGGAAAGACTTTTCATAACCAAGTATCGTTCGAAAATGAAACCACAACATGACTAAAACCAGAAATTTATGGTGCAGAGTTCCCATAGTATTTATCAAGCCTTGGTTTAAGTGATGGTTTTTTCTTTAAAAAAATAATGGTAAATACAAGATAAATAAATCGTCAAACATGAAAAAAAAGTCGTCAAAGTTGTTTATTAAAATCGAGAAAAAAATTAACAAAAAAATTGCATGTTTTTTCAAATCAGTTTTTTTTTTATTGTAGTAAAATATAAATAACTTTTATACCTCTTAGGGACTTTGAGACATCAAAATTTTTTAATAGACCCACACATCACAACACTAACAACAAAAAAGATCTTTACTTGATTCCTTTGCTGTAAAAAGTGTTTTCAAAAACAACAAATTATTGGAATTTGGATCTTTTATGAAAAAAGTTTGGGTTTTTTATGAACGTTATTGTATGAAAAAGACGTCAAATAGTGTTTAGCAATAAAAAATAGACAAACATGTATCAGGTGTCTCTATAATGAAAACATTTAGGGAATACGAATCTCAAAGGATTGGGGTATATCCATTATTTTAGAGGCAACTAGAATATTACTTGCTCTGCTTTCAGGGCAGTGAAAATGTTAACGAATTTGAATTACAGAAGTATATACGGTTAGATCAGAATAATTAAAAGTTATTTCTAAAGCTATTTGGGGCGCTTGGTTTTAGTTTTAAAGATATTGAACACAATAATCTTTTAAAATTTTTTAACAATTATTGTTCATTTTATTCAATAAAAAGTGAAATGCAAAAATGAAGAGCAGTCAAACTGTGTCCTTTGAAATGTTTGAGATATGTTACACGTTAGAGTCCAACAGTAGTCGCTTATCCTGGTTTTGTTCTATAGTCCTTTATATCGTTTTCGCCAAATTTTGGTGTAGTCGCTATCTTTACTGGCTGCTCGCATCACCTAAGTTTTTAGCAAAGACACGAGTTGGAAATGAAGTAATTTATTTTGAGAGAGATTCGAACTTCTGCGACAAGCTGTTGATTATTTTGTGGTTTTATTTCTGGTACTGTTGTTTGAGTGTCAAGACATTCCCAGTCCTGCAACCGTGATGCGAAAATTCTGCTTTTTGTTTCGATTAATCCAAATTTCAAATCAAGTCATTCAGTTAACTTAAAATTAAGTGTCAAAATCTTCGGTCCATAATGAACTCTTCATCGGTGCTGAACTGAAAGTTCCCATAAAATTTGCACTCATACTGGACAATTTGGTAAAAGGTGGCTTGGACACTGATGACACGTCAAGATATTCACATATTATTTGCTATTTTTTTAAAATTTAGACCGACCGCAGTCATCCATCAAAAATAATAATCATCAACATAACTTTACAGCCTTCTTCATACCATTGGCATAAAAATAAAAAGCATACTTCTTGACCAAGTGACCACATACAGCGGCTTTTGAGTGTTTGCTAAAGAGAAACCACATCGTCACATCGTCGTATAACATTTATAATAATTTTTATATGAGATCTCGAAAACTAGAACCAATCTAGAAAAATTAAGACCGGATATGAATTAAGCGCCTCAAATGACGTTAAGATTTGATTTTGTCGGCTCGTATCAAAAAAAAAAAAAATATTTGTAAACTTATGTTATGGAATATAAGAGATTTTTGGTTTAGTTTTTAAGCAGTTTCTGTATTAAAGATTTTTACGTTGCCATATACACAGGTGCGACCAGACATATTGTGATAATTCCATGACCAATGATTATGTTTTCTCCTAAGATTAAATGCATCATTTTTTTCTTTTAAATGGCTCAAGAAGTACTTTCTTCAAAGTGTAAATTGAAGTTTCTTGGCTGAGTAAATATGTATGTATGAGGTTGCAGATTGTTTGCGTATTCCTTAATTTATTAGATAATAGCCTTTTGAATAGCGAAATTGAATGTAAAAATAAATAATTAAAATTTTTTCTTAAACTTTAAATTCTTTTCAAACACTGGCAGTTTCTTAATTTTTTTAATATTTTCTTTATTTTTATTTTTCTCAGCAAATTTCAAAGTAAAAGATTTAAACATGAAAAATCTTCAATTATTATTAGTGTATGTGAGGCCGTATGCAAACACTACTAATACTAAAATTTCGTCTTACCGATGATTTTTACTATATACTCAGTATGAAAATTTCAAATGTATAGCAACATATAAAAACGAATACAATCAAATATTGCATTAGTATAAGTCACTAACTGTGTATACATAGACGTTGGCTGTATCCACCTTAGGAATTACCTTTACAAGTTTTTAACGTCGAAAAGTGTTCAGTCGAGACCGAGCTCATCCGCGAGTTAGTTGAATTTTCTCATCCAACAGTCAAAATGGTGAGTGAAAAAATCAGTTCGTAAAAAAATTAATATTAACAAAAAAAGAAACGCAAAAGTAGATGTACTTTGAGTTTTAATAAAATAAAAATTAAATGAAATCTAATTTTTTTTTTATTAATGTTAATAATTTTGTTTTACTTCTTTTGTCTTCTTTTGAAACGAAATAGGCCGATATACCAAAACGTGAAGTTGAAAGTAAGTTGAAATGTCACAGCTACTTAGATAGAAAACTACCAAGGATTACATTAAAAACTTTATCAATATAACCTCCAATCGTCTTGAAACACTAAAAATTTTACAATTCTAACCTTAAAATGTTTAATGAACACAAAAAAAAAAAAATAAAATAAAAAATTGATTATAAATAAACGAAAAAATTAGAATGTGAATAAGTGAAGAAGTAAATATTAAAAAAATATGTATTTTTAAAGAATATACGTACGTTAAAAATATGTACATATCTGGTAAAAATAGCATATTATATAATATACAACAAAAAACAACAACAACAACAAAATTAAGTGCTTTGAACAAATATTACAATTTTTTTTTTTTAATATAAATTTCAGTATAAAGTGTACTTAACAAAACTTAAACAAAAAATATGTATTATATATATATATATATATATATATATATATATATATATATATATATATATATATAAACATTATAATTAGTTAAAAAATATAGCAGTTTGCTATAATGTGAGCTATTTTTAACAAAAAAAGTCATACAAATATTTCGTAAATTTTTTCGTTATCGGCTATAAAAATTCATTCATATTTAACAAATAAAAAAATTAAAAGAGAGTAAAAGACCAGTGAAAAAGAAGAGAGAAATTAAATGGACGAGTAATGAACAATAACAACCATTCCAATGCCAAAGAGTAATAAATGCGAATATAGAACGCTGAATATCGACCAAATATAAAGTCCTACAATATCGAAAACGATGTATAGCTTCGTAAATACATCGTGTATATCTATGCCTAAAACACGAACAAGCGCATGTCTAATTTTGGCAAAGTATATATAATTATTTTTTCATTGTGTGCATTTTGTTTTTCTTTTTTCGAAAATGTTTCGTTACACAAATTTTGAACAAGATATTTATATATATATATACACTAATCGTGTGTGTATATTTATATATGCATATATACGAAGTATATGTGTGCTTTAGGAAATATTTATTTTTGGGTGTCAGATTTCGTAAATGTATTTGTTGTTATGTCATAATATAAAGACGCCCAAATTCTTTTAAAAGGCGTTTACATTATTGACTTATAATATATATGATCACATACATACATAAATATTTTTATAATTTTTGACAATCAAGAAATATATTAAAACTTTGAAATAATTTACTTACTTACCTTAATAAGTAATTATGCAAAACATCATTAAATTGTTTTAAATATAGGCAATTCTACAATTTTGACTTTGGGGTTTGTAATCAAGTGACCTCCTATTTAAAGATTATCTAAAAAAAATATCAAGTTAAATAGGTCAGAAAAGTTTCGCTTTAATTGTTTACTAAACACATTATCAGTTATTTTAAAATTTAAATAGATTCAATTATATCTTTTGTTACTGATTTTGTTTTTGATGTCTGTAGCGCATTCTTCATGTATTATTTACAGATCTTGAGTTCCATGAAATAATTTTAAAAACTTGAATTTAAACACAATTTTTGTTGGTAAATCTTTTATAAATGCAAATTACTTTTCGCTGATAAGATCAGTTAAAATAGGTAAGACAATGGTGAATTAATAGAATTCCGCGAAATAATTTTAATATCAGGTTAATCGTATCTTAGCAGTAGGCATTTTTAAGCATTTTTTGGATATACATGGTCGCTGATGAACATAAAGAAACTCAAATAATTTATTTTATAAATAATATAAATAATTGATTTTTATATCATTTGATAGATCGTTTTATTTTATTAAATATTTTTAATTGTTTTTAAAAATAATTGATTTTAAATCATGTTAATGACTGCCCGCGGATTTGACGTCGGAATCGCGTCAGTTATCGATTGAATCGACTGTTTTTAATAATTTCAGTTTGATGGTTTCGATTAATACACTTTCTGTTTAAAGTAACCATACAATAAAAAAATCTGCTGCACTTGCATATGTATGTAGATGTGGAGACTAGGAAAGCCACAGAGTTGTTGACATTTTTGAAATAATTTTATTTAAAAATTTTCGGTGTAACTCTGCCATAGCGGGCCTGACATTGTCTAAATTTGCCCCATCGGAAACAACACTGAAAGCAATTATTTTTCGAAGCAGAAAAACTCTTGTAACATTTTTTAATAACGATCTCAAGTTACACTTATAGTGCTACCGACATCTTCAAAAAATTATGTTCCGACAACATGGCTTGATGAACCTGCACACCAACTTTGAATCAAGCTGGGTGCAGTTCTCTTTCTTGAAGAATTTGTAGATTAGAGTCAAGAATTAAGAAACCTCATTATAGTCCACCTGCTGGGAGTCGTGCCAACGAAACTCTTATTGAACGGAAATTATTAACTCATTAATTATTATTTCATCCAAATCTTGTATTTCTACTAAATTTAGATAAAGATCTAAAATTCAAAAATAAAATTTAACGGATAACTCAATTAAAAAAAAAAAATATTATATTGTATTTTCGTAGCGCGTTTCATCAGCCAAAATATTTCAATAGCAGAATATTTCTACTTTGCAGTTTGAATAAAGTCAATTTATAGGTCGATTATATTAAGTAATCATATCGTTTGCTTGTTCAGCAGATAACCAAATAGTTATATATTAAGTAATATTAACAACATTAGTTACCATTTGCAATATATTTATTACCAATTAGTTACAACTATCTATATGGAATATATAAAAATTGTGAGCTTGAACTTTTCTAAAGTGCTTTAACTTTCTTTCTCGTTAAAGTACAACATAATTTGATATACATTTTGTTAACGCCACAAAACTTTTAAGGTTAGAATAAAAATTTTTAATCCTTGGTATCTGAACAAATACTATTTTGTATTGGATAAAAAAAAAAAAAAAAAAAAAAAAAAAAAAAAAAAAAACTTATTCATAATTTTATTTATCTTACTTTAGATGTTGAATTCGTATTCGAAGTTATGGGCACCCCTGGTGAGGGTATTGATGCCTTCGATCTAGGTGATGCTCTCCGCTCCTTGAACTTGAACCCCACTTTGGCTATGATTGAAAAATTAGGTGGCACCAAGAAGCGTGGCGAAAAGAAATTAACCATCGAAGAATTCCTCCCCATCTACTCTCAAGTCAAGAAGGAAAAGGAACAAGGTTGCTACGAAGATTTCATTGAATGTTTGAAATTGTACGACAAAGCCGAAAACGGCACTATGCTCTTGGCTGAATTGCAACACGCCCTCCTCTCTTTGGGTGAAAACTTGACTGACGAACAAGTTGAGGAGCTCTTCGCTGACTGTATGGACCCTGAGGATGATGATGGCATGATCCCATACTCACGTAAGTTATTATCTATAATGATTTATTCATTATTTTTTGATTAAATATATATATTTGCATACTATGTGCAATTGATTTGTGTAATTGTAATATTTAAAATTTATTTGTATTATTTTCATTTCAATTTATTATGTATCAATGTGTGTGCGTACGTTTGTAAAACACCCTGGCACCTTTTTTGTATATGTCACTCAAAAAATCAACGATAAATGCACTTATTTCACACTTAATTACACTGTTATGTACACTCTACAAAAAAAAAAAACATAAAAATAATGCACTTGATAAATACACATATTACCTTTGATCCCATCACCAATTGCCTGTCTCTATCAATTTTTCACCACCTGCGTGTCTTGTATGTTAAATCAACTCTAACACAGAATTCGTCCAAAGATTGATGAGCGACCCCGTCGTCTTCGACTAAACGGTAAGTTTTAAAAACAATAATTTGGAATCTTTTTTATATATTTTTAAATTCAAGCTATCAAAGAAGGTGAGACTTTTGTCAAAAGACCAAGTGTGTCCTTGTTGATTGTACAAATATTTACTATGTTAATTTCAGAGATACATCTTTCCTTATTTTTGTATTAACGCGTCTATGTACATCCCACAAACCTATAAAGTAATAATTCTTCTGTAGTACATTTCAATTATACTCACATCGTGTTCAACTGCCATCGTTTGCTCGTAAATTTTCGAAATTTAAAAGTTTACTTAGGACAGCAGTATTTTTGAATATTATATAAAATATATTTATAGGAATAGAACGTATGTAAAATATGTTAAGAAAGAGCAACGTTTTTCAAAGTATACATCTCACATCATTTCATATCTAAAAGTATATATTTATAGCAGTAGCAAACCAATTAGTATTATAAACATTTTACGTTAATATGCGTCAGGATTAATGCTTCATTAAATGAATTATTAGCTTTTTTAAGTAAATTTTTTACTTAAGATTTAGGACATATTATAGTTTGGTTAAGCATTTTTAAAACTAAATTGCTCACTTAATTGAAATGAAGACAATTTTAGAAAAATTATCGGTCAGGATATACACTTTTCACTTTAATATAATTATTTATATATAATTTGTCTAAATTATCTTAATAATATTAAATGTATTTTCTTTCTTCTTTCTCCAAATTTACAGCATTTCTTGCCAAGATGTGCGATAGACCCGATCAGCTATAAATTTGCTTTAACATCTTTATAAAAACAAACAAAAATAATAAATTTTGTAGCTACACCATCAACTCCATTCTCCATTGATGTTATTTAATTATTTCATCACTCTCTCTTGTAATAATTAATTAATAAATTTAATTAAATTAATTAAAATCAAAAAAGCAAAAAAAAACTAAACTAAAAAAATATAAAACAAAACTGATTTGCACTGAACATCAGCAAATAGATTAATAATATTAATAATTTTCATTATTTTTTAAAAAATAAAACAATTTTAAGAAAAAAATATTTTATTATAATTTTAACAAAACTTATATGAAAAGAAAACGTAAAAGAAAAAAAAACACAAAAAAAAGAAGAAAAAATTAAAAAACTTACTTTGTTGTTCATTTTTTTAAATTAAATTAAAATACGATTAATAATAAAAACTGATATAGAATAATAAACAAAAACACAAAAAAATCACAAAAAGCAGGAAAAGCGATAACTCTTAAAAGAAAAAAAAAACATTCTTCTCTTTCTTTTTAAAAAAATATTTATTCTGATACTTTAAAACCCACAAAAAAAACGGTTATTTTACCTTATCCACGTTTACTAAGAAAACACACTCAGTCTCTCTCTTTCTACATACAATTTTCAGTCAGCCACTAGCACTATCCTTTCCACTTTATCTACTAAAATAATTAGTTTTTCATTTCGTTAAAAAGGCAGTTTAAAATTAAATTTCATACAAAATTGTATTAAAAGTAATTTCAATATGATTTTGTATTATACATACTCGGAACTCGTTAAATACAAAATATTTTTACAATTTCTAGCATTTTAAAAACGAATAAACAACTGCATTGAAGCTGCTTTTGAAATGTTAAAGCTTTTATTTGGACTTAAGTTTAATATTTTCTAGTTTCAATAAACTTTTGGACAAAACCCTTGAAAAAAAAAATCAAAATCAAAAGATCTAATTTATTTCTGTGTAAGGAAAAAATCCAGTATATTATATGAGTAGTACGAGTATCAAGATATACGTGATGTGGAAATTCATTGGTCGTTTTAAATATTACTTGGACTATAAAATTTTTCTTGCAGCAAGTCTGAGTTTATGGGTAAGAGGAGAGAAAAGAATGGAATGGCGTACAGGCTTTCATGTATCTAACCTGTAATTCTCTTTTGTTTAATCCACTTTTCCATATCGTTGTTAAGACATAGTCGATTTAGATACTACTTAAAGGAACTTTGATAAGATGAACTTTAATATAAACATGTGTTTTATTTCTTCTGTGGAGGATTGGAATGCTTCTAAAGTCTTAAGGAATGGATCAAAGGCTCTAGAGTATTCTCCAGTTTTTTTTTTGTATCTGAGAGTCTATTACACTCATAGAAAAAAGCATCCTCTTCATTTGTTAAGACCATATCATCAGAATTGCGACATCAATGTTGCGACAAATGGCATCAATGATGCAAAATGTAACATCTGTCAAAAAGTGTCATCATAAAATTTTGTCAAATTTTATGCGTCATTTCAATTCAATGTCCATTTTGTGTTTCATTAACAGGTAAAGTATTTAAAGTAAGTAGTGTTAAAATGCAGTTGTAAATTGTGTTTCAGTTACAATGCAATTGTTTTATTCATTTTTTATTTTTTTGCTTTGATTTTTAACACATTTTTAAAACTTCTAAAAGAATCACCACCCCATTGAGGACATTTTATTAATGAATCATCATCACAATATCAGTATCACTTCGAAATTTGTATGAAATTATCGTAAATTAAAAATTTCATTGATGAATCGTGACAATGACACAAACAAATGGAGTTATTGTAATGCCATCATACTTAACAATGCTGGAATATGGCGGCATTGTCTGTTGTGAGTGGACAATACGCAAGACAAAATCAACTTCTGTCATTTATAAAAATTTGGACAATTACTTCACTAAAGGGAACTCATCGTCAGTTATCGATGATTTATTTGCCACAGGGGTATTGATGTAAATCAAATCAAATCAAGAAAAATTTTATACATCGTATAATTTTCATATTGGTGGCATTTAATCATCTCATTTGGCATCCACATCAAAAGAATGAAAGCGGAAATAAATAAATTGTAAAATAAATCATACAAATAAAAAACTTCGCATTGATGTAAGTTTGTCATCATTTCAACTAGTCAACTAGTCTTTTAATTGATGACACTTTGTCATCATA
Source organism: Wohlfahrtia magnifica (assembly GCA_023159175.1). Classification (NCBI taxonomy): domain Eukaryota; kingdom Metazoa; phylum Arthropoda; class Insecta; order Diptera; family Sarcophagidae; genus Wohlfahrtia; species Wohlfahrtia magnifica. Next base: position 2,582,830 of record JAKWBJ010000492.1, on the reverse strand, counting down.
TGTACAATAGTAAAGAAAAACAAAAAAGAAATGTGTTTTGGTTGTTGTCGTTCAGTTGTGTTTTGGAGCTCATTAAGTTCTGTAGTTTTTTTTAATTATATATTATAATTTTTAGATACTGTTCAAGCAATTGAACAATGCTGGGAAGATCCGCGATGCTAATTTTAAACTAGTGATGGATTCCATTAATATAGACGATCTTGACAATGACAGAATCAGAATTAAAATCGACAAAAAAACATGTTTTTCTTGTCACAAAATCAATATTATCGATTTTATATTGAAATCAGAAATGTTATCAGCAAATGGTGTCATATAATCTGTTTTTATTGTTTCTTTGTCAAAAATAATTGTTTATTGTTTATTTTAATTTTTCTTGTAGGCGGTTTATTATAGAGATAGGATTCTACCTGCTATTTATCCATATATCGGGTAAATAACTTTTTTGGGAATTTATTTATTTTTATTAAAAGAATTTGAAATGGCAACTTCTTTTTGTCAATCAGCTAAAACATCATTTCGATATATTTGGCTTCTTGTTTCTTGATACCAATAGTCAAAGGCACTACTTAACTTCATCCGATTATCTAATTGCGATGCAGTTTATTTATGATATGGGTATCAACTCAAAAAACGAAACAAATTAATTGCACATAATGCGGGAAAAGTATGTTTTATAGCACATACAGCAAAAGGACACTTCCTAAAATATTCTACCGGCTGAGTATAAAATCATCAATACTGCTATTTCATTTGAAGAAGTATCTTCCACTTCCCTGGTACCCCCTATTATACACTTCAATCTCCTTTTAATTATTTTCGATGTAAAACTGACAATGACAGTGATAGTGATTTCGATTAATGTAATATAATATTGTAAAAATAAATATGTCTACATAATATAGTCATTATCTTAAGTTGTTATTTTTGTTCCATTAAATTTATTATATTATATTATATTAATTCCCATAACGTTCCATGAAGGAAAATGAGGACTTCTCTCAGTCAATGAACTGCACCCGATTCTATTTTTAAACTCATTGAAAGTGACCTAAAAGTTTAACGCCGGCTCCGAACGGCAAATGCATTTAGAGAAGTTTTCAACAGTATTTATACTCATAACCAGTTACTAGCTAATGTTATGAGGTGATACTGCTGTCGGAACTTTTTTCTTTTTTAAGATGGTCTGGCCTGGTATTGAACCGACGACCTTCTAGTTGGTAGGCGGGTGTCTTACCTACCATACCGCAGCGGCACAACATTTACACAATTTATTATAAAATACACTAAATTTTGATGCACAACGTGTTTATTCACTAAATTCTCTACAACATAGTTTATACCTACCTTTTAGATAAATACCTGACATTTGCCCATTTTTATCCAATTTACCCATTTTGCCGGGTATTTACCAATTGGGTAAATTTTCCCATCTCTAATTATTGGCTTAAAAGACACATACATACATACATACATGTAATTAGAAGTAAAAGTAACTACAAGTAATACATTTAAGTTAAAATAAAATAAATAAATAACAAAATAAAGTTTTTCTTCTGATTTTTTCACAACACTCATCATCCATTAATAACAATGTTGCCACAGCCTCTACCATAATTCTCCTAAAGGAGATTTGCACCAAAATTTATTTACTACTAAATTGTTAAGATGCAACCTAGAAATGTTCAAAAAAATTAAAATTTATACGCAACCAAACAATGTGAAATGAAATAAACAAGACCAACAAAATTTAAACATAACCAAAAAAAGAAAAAGTTGCTAAACAAAACTCTTACAGCTGTTTCGAATATTGATTTTGTTATGTTCGAAACAAGGCAAAACCAAGATGATATCAGATTTGAAAATCAATTCTGTCTTGGATTCTGTAACACACCTGAATATTTGAATACTTACTTTCTAGATTTTGAAAATACTTATTTAAAACTATTGTGGTGCCTACATTACATAATTTTCCCAATGAGTGAGGAAGTGCAAAATGGGGGAGATGTATGTATAAATGAAACTCTACAGCCGCTAGAAAACCACTTACCTTTCGTAAATAAAATTAATTTTTTCTTATTTTTAATGACAGTTATTAATGTCTTTCATAATATTTTGTCATCAAATTAAAAACTTCATTGTATTGATGACATTTTGTTATTATTGTGTCATTGCATTAATAGCATTTTGTCAATAAATAGATGTAGATTGTGATTAAGTTGCGTCCTACGAGTTCTTTCTACGATGTTTTGTTGTATTGACATCAATTATTCACATCTGTGAAGCTGATGTGTCATTTCATTGATGAAATAATTTAAATTTTTGACTCTAATGACAATTTGGCCAAGTGATGTTAAAGCTGACATTACAGTGATGATAGGTGTTATGGGGTAAAAAGCGAAGACACTTATAAAGTATTGGTTGTCAAAATGCATAAGCTTTATGACAGTTTTTTTCTTAGTGTAGGTTTTTGAAATTTCCAACACTATTTCAAGGTTTGTTAAATACGATGAAGCTAAGTGGGCTTTCGATGACTTTTTTCTCTTATTAAACTTTCGTACGAGATTGTTAGGTAAAATCTGGGAAGGAAAAAAGACAGTATTTCTTGCTAGAACTGAGCAAGCATGATGTGCAGTTTTTACTAGTTTCATAACTGGGAGTAGCATGATGGTGCACGTGATAGATAGTAATCTCTTTTATAAATACAATATTACATCCCATTTATAATGCGATTGCCTAGCTATAGAAAAAGCAGTAAACTTAAGGCAATTTTAAACTTTGAAGACTTTTATTATAATCTTTTTTACAGACGTATTATCATCAATAGAGTCTGCATATAATCGAAGTTTTTTATAATCGCGATTACGATTAAAAAAGGTCCGTTAATCGCGATTATCGATTAATCACAGTTTATTAAAACAAAACTAAAATTTATAATTCTTTAATTAACAATATATAAAAGCATTATACACTTATTTTATAACAACTACCTATCGCACTTGTATTGCTAAAGTGAGTCAACTCAAAATTTGGTAGTTTTAACTCTTTGCAAGAAAACAGTGGTCATATCTACTCACTGTAAAAATCGTACGTGTTTTTATCTATTCTTTGGCAAAAAAAAAACATTTGTTTCCCCTTTTTGTGCATATTTTACAAATAAGTTTTTTATCACTACTCAAAATTTTCAAATTTTCAAAATTTTCAAAATTCAAAATTTTCACAATTTTCAAAATTTTCAAAATTGAAAATTTTTAAATTTTGAGTAGACTTACTTTAACGGTACAAACGTGATATGTAAAAACAATAAAAAATAAATAACGCATCATATGATCAGTCGCTAAGACAAGATTGTATTCTTGTGCAGAATTGCCTGAAAATGGTCTTTCGCATTCTGTTGAAGATGGCTTTACCTTTTGAATAGCTTTGTATAGTAAAGATATATTTTATGTCATAATTTTTGTTTTGCTGTATCTTCTATTGGAAGAGGCTTAGCGAGAACTCTATCAATTTCGGCTTGTAACTAAGATTTCTTATTGTCAATGTTATCTTCTTCACTTGCTATTACCCCATCATCACAAACATTATAGTTCTTTCAATTTTCAAATCAATACTCGTATAAGCGTTTAAGAATAATTCAATTAATCTATGTTCAATGGTATTGTATACAAAGTTTTGTTTTGTCTTTTATCTATCCTAGCCTTAGTAGCTTATAACATCCATTTACCAATACATATATGTTTTTTGGTGTGGTACAAAAATGACAGCGACACTTTACTTGCATTAGAGCTGCAAAGAGCTTCAACTAGCAATAGGACATTAAAAAGTTGAGATCGAAATTGAAAGACGATACTTTCTAATAAATTCATAGATGATAATTCTATAATTATTCTTTCTAACATTGGTATTATAGAATTCTAACGTGTTATTGCATCTAAAAGAAGTATTATTGATTTGTTATGAGCCTTAACGCTGGTCTGCTGTAAAACTGCGTTCCTTTACTTTCGTACAATTTCTAATCAGTTGACTATATTTTGATTGGCGGGTGGAGCGAAGTATATTTTTAAATATAACGGACTTAACTAACGTTTACCGACTGCTTTTTATTATCCGTCAAACTTGTTTTTTAAAAACACAACAGATGGCGTCTTAATACAATATTTCCCCTTTATGTTTTAAATGGTACTAAAAAGCTTAAGCAAATCAACGTTAAAAGAAATAAAGGGAATTCAATGTATACAAAAAGCTTTTGTGCTCTCAAATGACACAAGGGGAGGAATTCGTTGGTATATTGTATTTTGAACGTTAATTAGACACACTGACTGATTGGACTACATAAAAATCAGTTGACGGCGAGATAACAAACCTTAAAGATATTTATACGGTATTTCACTAGAAAAGAAAAATAAAATCAATTGCGTTTTGTTTTTTATTTTTTCAAATATAATTTAAATTTAATTTATAAAACAAAAACAAAGGAAAAAAAGAGAAAAAATACAAATAAGTGAAAATAAGAATTAAATTAAAATAAAAAATAAAAGAATAATAATAAGGAAGCCGGTTAAAGTGCAACAGAATTGAAATGTTTTGTTCTTAAATTTATTTGCCAAAAACATTTACGAATTTTTGGGTCTTTTTCTTTAAGGGTTTATTAAGTGTACCATAAAAATAAGTGTTTTAAGAAAATAAAAATATATTTTTTTTATTTCTTGTTTTTCTATTCAATATTTTTATTTTAGTTTTTGTTTCAAGAGAAATTTTGCAAAATCATTCCAATTCATTTAAATAAAATAATACACAAGAAATTGCATAATTTTTTATCACAAAAAAAAGAATTAAATATTTAATAGAACATACATCCAAATAAATATTCAATAGAAAGAAAATCTTGGTTTTTTTATTACCAACAAATTTTTCAAAAAAGGATTCTGTATATAAAGTTATAAGTATACGTTGTTATACATTCAGTTGACACTAAAATTATCGCCTGTGTGTGAGGGAGAGTGAGAAAAAAATATTTAGTTTTCCTTTCATAATGGCGGATGTTATGGATAAAAGCTCTGTTATGGAAGCTGCTGTAACTGCTGTTACTGCAGCAGCTCCTATTTCTGATTCTGCGTCTCCTGTTTTGTTGAATAATGATTCGCAGCAACATGTCAAAGAACAATTGCAACAGCAAGAACAACATAATTCTATGCAGCAACAACAGAAACAACAAGAGTCGGACCCACAGCATATTATAGATACAAAACAACAACAGCAAGCCACTCAACAAGAGATTATAGATACTAAACAACAGCAACAGCAACAGCAAGTGCAACAGAAGCAACAACAAAATCCATCACAGCAAACGGAACTAAAAGGTATTTGAAAAAAAAAAACAGAATTTAATTTAGAAATCTTAATAATGAACTTGTGCCGTCTCTCCATACGCTGAATGCGTATTAGCACAGAGCAATGAATGAATTCTGATAATGTGTTTTGAACACTATTTTTCAAAAACTAATTATTAAAGGAATAGTTTCAGAAATGATACCGTCAAAGCCACTTTATACTATTCTATAAGCCTTAAGATTTTGTTCTTTATCCAATGGTTTTGCGTCTGATTGTCAAAAATCAATTTACATTTTGCTTTTACACTCCCAAAACAAACCTTACACATTCCACATGAAATGACATTATTTTTGTTACTCTCTTCAAAGATAGAAAAGTTAATACGATCGTATTTTTTAGACTTTCTTCATACTATGCACCGTTTTTAATGATTTTTTACAATTAATATGTTCAATTTATTTAAAATTAGAAATACTTGCAATTTTAAGTTTATGATTTTTATGATTTTACAATTGTTTATACTCGTAAAAAACAACTCTGAATAACTCTGAAGAAATCGAATTAGTTAGGAAAATTTCCACAAATGCCGAAGTTTATACGACAGTCAAATTTCTATACATATTAAAAAAAAAAAAAAAAAAAATGCCGAATTCATAAGATTAGTATCGTTGTACCTTGTATTGAATATATTTTATGTTTACTTGCTTGTAAACACCCAGCGTATCAGTGAATGAATGTATTTTTGTATTCTAGACGTCAAAAACCAAATAATATGAAACGAAACATTTCTCATAATTTTTCATAATTTTTATATATATGTAATAAATATAATAAATGAAACAATAAAAGCTATTTTTGATTTAAATACATATGTAGACATGTATTTTTTTTTAGTAAATTTGATGCTGACAATAAAACAAAAATTGTGTGTGTTCATATTCTTTTTTCCAATATTTGGGATTCACATTATATTAATAGCACGGAAACCAATGCAACGTGCTCATGAACACGACATTTTTATATGAAAATATCCAACAACAAGCGTATAACCTCTGTATTTCAGTACAATGTAACACTGAATACAATGATACAAAGTTCTTGTGAATTCGACAATTGTTTTCATAACACATATGTCATAATACATATGCCGTATTGTATTAAATACACTTTTTGTTTAATTGTTTGTGAACACCCACTGTATTCGAGAAAAGTATTGTATTATGGTGTAAACTAACCTTTTATGGTATTTTGGGTAAAAAGGTTCTTTTAGACTGACTAATCAATTTTAATTTCTTACACTTGGTCTAAAGAAACAGGTGTTTTTAAAACATGAGTTAAATTGTTTTTAATTTTTAAGTGATATAGATATGTATGTATGTATGTAAAAACATTTTAAACAAGCGGTTTTAATTCCAATACTCGATCTCAAACTTCAATATAAGATGTTTATCAAAATAATTAGCTTGTTTTTGAGTAATTTATGCCCTCTAAATAAGAAAATAACCTCAAATCCTGCTTTTGTCTCAAAATTGAAATTACGATCGGTAAACTTAATATTAAAGTATAAATTTTCGCTTATAACTTTGACAGGGCTACTGAAACAATAGTCATCCATCATATGTACATCCTATTTACTTAAAAACTGTGCCTCCATCATCTTCACTGACTGTACCAGTCATTTGAAAGGTTTCTTAGCATTCTGAGAATAGTAAAACAGCCCGACGAATCCGGGCACTTAAGACACGAACTAGCAGAGGCAGATATAAGGAAATCTGACTTTCAATGCAATCAAGCATTTTAGAGCGCTCCAAGCATTCTGGAAATAGTAAAACCAGTGTAGCCAGAAGTAGGGAAAAATCCTTAACTGAAGGTTTTTTGCTACTAAAATGGAAGCAGATTTTTCATATTCACCAAAATGTAAGGATTTTTTCTAATTTTGCGCTATTATGAAATAAATGCAAGCAAATGTTTAATATTTTAAAAACAGAGCAGTTGAGACTAATAAAGTTGATGACACCAATAATTAATTGTAATTTTCCGTTAAGTTTCTATGTCGAGACCACGTCAGGTCGAAGAGAGAATTATGGCTTAGGTATGATTACAAAAAAAAAAAAAAAAAAAAAAAAAAAAAAACTGTAACTTAGTAAAAATCGATAGAAACATCGCACCTAATGTGTTTTGAAATACATTTCAAAAAATATTTAAGAAATCTGTCGAAAAAATGAAATTAGGATCGATTCTCTTCTAAGCGGACTGCAATCCCAAATACAAATTCTGCATTGCAGTCATTTTTTTCTTTTAAATTAAAAACCAGCTATGGGAATGTTAGATATTAAAATCTCTTTAAATAGCAGTACTAAGGACATAAGCTTCTTTTAATGAGCAAAATGTGAGCTTAAAAATATCTTACGTGCGTTTTTTTATACATTAAATCGTCGCATGCGAACGATACGAACGACGAGCACGTGAGTGATTACACCAAGATTAGGCGAAAATCGAAAGACGATATCAAGGATTTTGGAATGAGGGCATAAAGCTTGAAATAGATACTAAACAACACAAACGACTCAACTAGACTACTCTTCATTTCTATATTTAAACTTTTTATTGAACAAAATGGTAACACATTTTATAATTATAAAAAATATTTTATGAACTATCTCGAAAACTAGAACTAGACTAGAGTGTATATTTGAATTTAGTGTCCAAATCTTCTAAGAATTAGTTTTTAGTTGCTCTGCCCAAAGCCTGCCTACTTATGTTATGAATAAAAACTTTAAAAAAAGCTTTTTTATCCATAAACTGTACGTATTTTAAATAATTTGAATTTAAGGCCCAAAATAAGATATTTTTTTTGGATACGACTGTTGTTTTTTTACATTTTAATGACTAAAATGCGTAGGGATTTTCGTAGGGAAAATTTTTTTAACATGTAGGGAAAAATTGGATTTTTTAGTAGGCGTAGGTATTTTTCAAAAAATTTTCAAAAAAAAAATAATATCGCCCGATTATTTAAGAGGAAAAACATTCTAGGTAAGAGTGTATAAAGCCACTTGTCTACGCCGATATACCAGAGACAAATGAACACCTGGAAATCAACATTTGAAGAGTTATTGGTGAAATACGGCCGCATATGCTTCCAGATTACACCTTGTATGCGCCAGCCTAAGCAGTTATATGGTCGAAATCGTGTTTATATATTAATGTCATAAAATTTTCTATCCAACAAACATTTCTTTGATTTAAGTTTTGTAACTGCAAAGAACAAAAAACACTTTACATTTTTGATCCTATGATATATGAAAAATCGAAATCACCAAGTGTTATGTATGTAGCTAACAATACAATGGCGATTGGCGCCAACTACATTAGGTGCGTGGTCTGCAGTAGTCTATGTGCTTAAAAGGTTTTATTTTTTGACTTGCAATCCAACTCTGCCCTGGTCCCTTTACTTCATCTAAAAATTGTTGTTTTCCACCAATATAGACATAGTATGACGACAATACTTCAATATCTTAACCAATAAATGAATAATAGTTTACCTTGAGAAAAACAATTGGTTTTGCGATTTTTTTTTTTTTTTTTTGTATTTAAAAACTCAAAGACCCATAAAAAGATTGCGATGTGTAATAATTAGAAAGATAGAAACTGTATAGCTGATGAAGGGCAAGGGTATACTGAAAAGTTTTCTTCATTATTGCAGCAAAAGTAGAAATTGGAAGAAATGGTTAGCTCAACTAACCCTTTGTCATCATTACGAGTAGTATTTGCAAATGGATTAGTATTGTTCGATAAAAAACTAACGCATTTTTATGTATTTAAGTTAAAATTGATAATTTGTTGCTCAAATTGGGCTTAAGGACGTCTAAACGTCAGAAATTTGTATTTCTTTTTTTTCAATTTTAGTTTGACGAAAAATTCTTCGTTGTAAAAGAGTTAAAAAAGGTGGATTACGTTTCGGGTTTCCCTTTAAAATTACTATATAATGCTTTTACACTGTTCTGGTTGTTTAAAAAAAATTTCTTTTTAATAAAATATTTAGAAATTTTTGTTAACAAACTAAAAAAATGGGTTTAATAAAACTATTTAAACGAATTTGCATTTGAAAATCTGGAGGACTGATGACGTGAAACATGTTGGGCATTGATGACTACAGTGCGCAGATTTTATTTGCTGTTTATATATACTTATGTAGAAAATAAGTCAAACTTTATTTTTCGTTTCGTTCGTTTCCAATATCTAATACATATCCGTATTCTGTAATTCTCATGTTTTTTTTTTTTTTTTTTTTGTAAACTTTAATAATCAAAATGTGTGACTGCATTTCGTCTGGTAGATTTAAATACTTTAATCGTAACACAAATATACATGTACTCTATATGCATCTGGATCACAACAGTTTAAGTTGTTGCATAAATAATGGAATATTCAATATCAAACTTAAAATACGTGACAACTAACATTAAATGCCTGAATAGACGGGAGTGTTATTTGATATGCTTAAACTGTGCATAAGAAAAATTCACAATAAAAAAATAATACAAAATTATAAAATCTTTAAAATTGAACTTGAATTATTTTACATCTCTACAATATTCAATTTAAAATATTACAAAAGCCATTTTAAATATTTTGTTGTAAAAAACAAAAAGTAAAATCAATTGAGACGATGTCTAACATTTCCTTCACTTCTTTATAAACATCCTCATTTCCTTCCATTCTTTCTTAAAGGAGCAGCAATAATAATGTCATGTGTTCAAGTAGTCATATTCTGCAAATGTCAACATTTTTAACTTCTTATCGCTCTTGTTCGTTTTAACATAAGAAAAGACAGACAGAACAATTTTTTAAAAATTGTTAAAACTCTTAAAACATGCCATATCCTTTTTTCATGTACGATAATATTCTATATGTGCCTTGGACATGTTTTTATTTTATCTTTCTATTGGCTCATCCTTTACATGGCTGAAATTGCTTATAATTGTTATGAGAATGGAGAATGTAGTAGAGGGTTAATAAGTTTTAGTAAAGGGTGTACACAATAATGCGGTGACGAAATGTCACACTGATGGATCAAAAATGGTTAAAAATATCAGGTTAAATATAAATACTTTTATCGATTAAATAAAAAAATGTTCAAACTTGCATTCCGAGCTATATGGGTAAAAAGCAATTAAAACTGGCACAACAGTCGAAAACATTGTGTGTCGAAATTATTACGCAAGAAACAGCTATGTTAAGAGAAAAAACTTTGTGTTCATTATTAAAAAAAAGTAGTAATAAAAATTGTTTTACTTCAATTGTAATAAAAAATGAACTTATATGGACTAACGCGGATTACAATACGTTTCATTCGCAAATAACTTACAGTTTTCGGAATAACCCACTGTCCATAAAGAAAATGATACCAGTGGCGTTTTATTACCTATATTATTTCAAGTATATGCAATTTCATATTCTCATATGGTGCCGATATTTTTCTCTTATTCTTTATCTCGTACAGCAAAGACCATTAGAGCTATTCTACAATATAGAATGTGTTGAACACTAGAATTAATACTAAAACGAAATGTGTCAATTAATTATCCATACCGTAAACAAAATTAATCCAAAAAAAAGTTCCAATTGATGACCTTTACATAGCCAGGCTTGATCGAATGCAATTTTTTTAATGTGAAATATTTGTAATAATACTGGGGAACACCCAGATCTGTGACTTGTTTTTGACTAATCTATGGCTACTAAATAAAAAAGTGAACTCAGTTTTTGTCTATCAGGTAAACTTTCTGGGCTACAGTATATCCTGCTTTTGTCTCAAAAGATATACAAAATGTTTATATAAAGAAATTTAAAGTGAAAACTTACCAAATGTACTGTTCACAAATTAGGTTTAGTTAAACAATTGTTGCACTTGGTTACTACAATTTGAATTACGATTGGTAAACTTAATATTAAGGTATAAATATTTGCTTTTACCTTTGTTTGTCTCCAAAAATAGTCACCTATCATATATACATTCCAATTGCATTGTATACAAACAACAATTCGGACTACATGTCGGAACAGTATGTTCGTGGTAACTAAACTAGTGTCGACAAATATAAACCTGTCGCTTGTTTCGAAGTTAACGTCGGTATTGTTAAATCTGGTAAATTTTCTTTATAACATTTTTTGTAAGATTCTTCAGAGAATTGCACTCTTGGCAGTTTCTACCCACCTTTTGTAAGTTGGTGTACCACCGCTTGAATTGAAGATAGTACGTCGTAGTATTGCATTCAGAGTCTACAGGGGACTGCCACTTGGAATGAACGATTGGCTGTCTACTTCGAAGATCGAGAATAAGGGAGATGAGTATAAGGCGCTTTTGCAAAGGTGCCTTGTAGATAGGTGACAGACAAGATGAACGCACAGTGACAAGGGAATTGTGACATATGAATTTATTCCGGACGTTACGTTCGTACAGGAACACCCAGGCTTCGCCTTAAGCCTTAATTCTGGTACCACGGCAGTTGGGAGGCCCAGGGACCTTGGTCCCCGCCGACTACTGCGAAGCCCCTTTGTGGGAGCAACGTGGTGGTTGTGGTTTAGACTTAAATCGTGGAAACATTATGCTGGCTGCCGTGCCGAGACCCATACATCGGTAGGAGTTTAGATAGTTTCCGGCACCTTACCGAAGTGGAGATCATGTCCAAACAACATGGCTTAGGATTGGTATTCACTGGTCATTTTAATCATAAGTGGGGGCGTCGGTGGAACATTGTATTTACTCGTGCTTTGGCACCGTGAGGTAAAGTCCTATTGCAGGTACTCACGTAAACCAGCTGACTTTATGTAAAATTTCTGGTGTGTGTTGTCAATATTTTTGTAGTTATTGTATATATAATAACATTGAACTCAACAGATAATGTTTTACAAATTGCTCCCCAGTGTAATACATGCAATTTCAAATTGATTGTGAATTGATTTACAAAATCTTGCATTAATTAATACTTCAATTATGTCCTTAAAATTATGGCGACACCATTTAAGTACACTTTTACACTTTTATATATAAATATTGCGTGCTTCAAACTGGCATATTAAATTTTCCTATTTTATTACCTAAACATTTTCTAATGTTTCTAAAGCTGTCATGCCATAATTTTGTTTTACAAAGGTGTGCTCTTCCTTTTGTCCCTTGAAGTTGACGAAGGAGTGTTATTTCGCGTGGTTCATTTAGTTAGTTAATGCTAAAGCTGTTATACTTTATTTAGAAACTTTCTAAATTTAGAAAGAAAAAAATATTTTTTTTATACGTTTTTGATATAGTTGAAGGTCGTTCGTTGGCAATTTTGTTAATGAATTCATTAAAATTTCATATAATTGTGATTTTTGTCAATTATTTTATTTTTATTTTTGTTTTCGTACATCACATTTATTTATTTTTTATTTTTATTTTGAGAGAATGGTCTATTAAACTACTTACTAGTTGCGCTAATTGTTTCAAATACACCAAAAGATAGTCTGACATTTTATTTGGTAAATGACTCACTCAAAAATTTTTTTTCTCGTAAATAAGAGAATTTTATTTTATTTCAATTTAGAACTATTCACAAAGTTTTAAAAAAATACAATTTATTTTATTGTTTTTATTTTTTATTTAAAATTATAGTTTTATGAGAGGTTTTTTTTTGGTTTTATCGCACCACCTGATGATAATTAACAGTTCAATCTAAAAAAGCGATAAAAATTTGACAAGTAAATTATTTATTTGCTTGTATAAAAGTATCTGAAGTGCCCTACACTATATTAATGAAAATATAGATATAAAGTTTTGAAAAAAGTGAGATTATATATATTTTATGTGTTTTCTACTACGAATTTACAGCAAATACGGCTTATTCTTATTCTCTATCTATATAAAAAAAATCTACGGTTTATATATGTACTTTTTTTTGTTAAAATTCTTATTTGGTTATGGGTTATACGAAAACATCTGAACAAAAATATTTTCTTAATGAACCTTTCCATTTAAAAATATATATATTTTTTTAATTATTAGTAAAACAACCTATGAATCAATTAAAGATCTGCCTCAGTAGTTCGCCATAATGCGAGTACTCCTCACCAAATTTGGCACAGTGGTAAAATACGTAAAAAATAAACAAATCAAATAATTCAAGTCAAATTAGTTTCCTTTATTTCCGCCATAAAGAGGATATACACTGCGTATTATAACTACAGAAGTATATTATAATTAGTTGATACTCTAGCAAAAAAAAAATAAAATAAATAAATAGGCATATAAAGTTATCATATTCATTCACACACAAAAAAACAAGTGAGCCACCTTTTTTTAATAAGTTCAAAAATAATGTCTAACATACTGTAAATCAAATTCCTTCGTAGTTTTTCATTGATTTACCGTCATTTATCGATAACCGCTTCTTCGAGGTCAAATGTTGTTTAGTAAAAGCGGTCTTTCTTGTAAATACGGCGAACTAACAATCCCCAAATGTTCTCGATTAGGTATTGATCATGATAATGCGTATGCTAGTCTATAGTTTAACTATTTTTAGACTGGAAACCTTTTTGATTATGCGCTGTCTTGTTGGAAAATCAATCCTTCATAGCTGTTACTCTCCAACAATTACTTTCAAGATATCGACATAATCCATAAAATCCATCTGATAACTGAGATATGACAAATAAAGCATACTCACTACAAAATGCTAACCATACCATTAGAGAACCGCCATCGAAATATCGTCTAGAGATAGATCGTGGTTCCTTTCGTAAACCTCTTCAATAACAATAAAAACCATCTGGACTATCAAGATTAAATTGTTTCTCATCTGAAAAAAAAACTCATCTAAATGAGAAGAGAGAAATAATCAAAGACGAATAGGATTAAAAGTCATACAACTTGCCTTTTTCAGTTTGTAGATTTTGCTTAGCAAATTCCATATGAGGAAGCTTTGGCATTGTCATTAGCTTTTGCCTGGTTATGGTTTTAAACTGATTAAGTACTTATTAAAGATTTCAACATTTTCAATCTGCACTCATGAAAAACCTGCGAAAGACTTTTCATGGAATTGCTAGCAGCTTTGACAAGTCTTCGTCGGTCTCTGTCTTACCATTTTTTTGTTCTCTCTCTTTCATTTTTCTTGTCCACTTTATTTTTTTTTGCAAAATTTCAAAAAATTTATCTCACCTGTAAACTAAAATTTTTCGATTTTAGTAAGGTACCTCCTACCACGTTACACTTTAAAATCGAATAACGACAAAATTTTACAAAACTTGTCTTAAATTATGTCACACATAACTTGTACTCATTAAAATTTAATTTTTTGCAATGCGTCTATAGTAATGAAACACTAAATAAGTTTATGATGCTAGTGCTCTCAATTAAAAAGTACATATTCCAAATGACTAAATACAAAAGTACTGTTACTATATCATAATAACATACTATCAGTTGCATATAAATGTACATTTAAATTTAAGTTACAAAAAATGCAATGCGTCTACAGTTATGATATGCTCCTTACAACGACTAATTATTCGAAATTTACTTTAATTAAAAAATTGTTTTATCCTCTTTTAGTCTACAAAATAAAATCCAAATAAAGGAAATGTCGTTGCATTCTCTGGACATTTCTACAAAACAGATTGAATTTATGTGCATTTATAACCAATAGTTCCAATAAAAGTTTGAAATTAGTATTATATTACCTTTTCTATTTTAATTGTACTTTACTCGAGTTGTTTAATGTTTTTTAAAGCATATTTTTTAAATTTTTCAATAAAAACTGCAAAAAAGTGCAATTTAGTTTTTGCTTTTTGTGATTACCAATGAGTATTGATTATTCTTTAGTGTTTATGACATCACCAAACAAATCGTGTTAAAACTGCATTCTTTGCATACAAAAAGACAGACAGATATTCTAATAGTTTACCGTCCCAACGCATCTTTTGCATTTACTTTTGACGTCAACAAGGCAAATTAAAGTCTTTTTTCTTTTATTTGTTATCAAAGTGACATCCAAATGAATTTAAAAATGTTTAATTGCACTAAAAGAAAAGCGGTCAGTATCAGTGTATTTGATTGAGATCAACAAACTATAATTGTGACAATTCCACATATGAGTAATCTCTTCTTTTTTTAATTACTCATATTCTTTTTTTGTATTAATATTGTAAAATCTGTTTGGAATGAATACAATTTGATAAGGAATTTAATTTAAAAATCTATTTGAATGCAAGTAAGTTCAAACAAAGTGTTCATATATGAGAAAAGTATTTTGTGGCATGAGTGCCTCTAAAGTCGTAATCATTTAACTTAATAAACCAGTACTATTAAATAAGAAGAATATTTAATAAATTGTGTTAAAGACATATAAATACATTTAATTTACCAGCATATTGTTGTTGCTTAATTTGATTTTGGAGATCATGCATCATATACTACACCGGCTACCCTATTTGAAGATCATATACATATATTACTTAACGGAAATATGATATATATATATGTATATAAGACGAACTGTTTTTCGTTTCAAAACCAGAACCTAAAAAAATTTATAAAACTTAATCACGAGGCTTTATACCAGGGGTGCTCACAAAGAGCGAAACACTTAAAATGATAGATACACTGAAGTTAAAATCCTGTAAAGAAATAGATATTCATACAAAGTATAAATATGCATAAATATATGCAGCTTATTATTAACACTTCTCGGTGTAGCAGCAAAATTTTAGCTCTCTTCAAAATCTCTTGAATTAAAACAAAAAAACACACACACACAAAACATGCGCTACTTCCCTCAGTGTTGCCACTGTTGGTAGAATTCTACGAAAATTGGTAGAATATTTTTCGTTTGGTGGGATGGTAGGCTAAATAGAATTTTAGTAGATTTTTGAAAATTTAAAAATCACTGTGTTATTGAAATTTGTTAATTGCTCGCCATCTTATTATTTTATATAAACGAAAAGTAGGCAAACATGTATCAGAAAAGCCTACACTATTAGTTTCAAGGTATTAGTAGTTTTAAAAAACTTTACAGCAATAGCAAAAACATCAGGAATAAATCTACTGTGAGAGCCAAATTAAATGTACACCATCATTTTTTACAATTTAGCCTCCTAATATAAGTAAAATTTAAATATTTTATGTTTCTTTAAAACTGTACTTAAGTTTTTACAAAATTCATAAAAATAATAGAATTCTTGCAATAACTAAAGGTATTATATACTCGTATTAGCGTTTAATATTAACTAGAGAACTCAGCAATCGACCGCATTCTAGAAATATATAAATCTTTTTAATGGTCATATCTTTGGAGGAAAACCAACACAAAACGAAAAATATAAAATTTTAAGTAGGACGAATTCTATGTGCCTCGGACTTAAGGCAAAAATATGTAATTTATTTATGCGTGTTAGTAAAAATTTAATAGTCGTATTACTTCTAAAATACTGAACCGATTCAAATAAAATAGACATTTATTCCGTGTAGAGAATACACGTTGCAATAGTACAGAAATAAACGGATTAGAAAAAAGTATTTATCTATTAATTTTATACATTGCTTATTTATTAACTGAAAATTTTAACTTATTTGTTTTCTTAAATGGGCAAATTGATATTCGTGAACTTGTACTAAAATTGTACAACCTTGAGAACTCTGAAAAGAAAAATTCATCAAAAGTGATGTTAAAATATCACAAGAGATTTCAGCTGCATCAATGTTTGCGTTCGAGCCAGTACTACATGCAAATGGTTCCTGTCATAGATTTCACATAAAGAAGTCTTTTATACTACAGTAATTTAAAAGTGATTTTGTAAAGAAATATAAAAGTAAATATGTTTCTTTCTGGAACAAGAAAGATACTTTTTAGTGATAAAATAAAATTTTATATGTTTGGCCAGAAAAAAACTTATAAAAGTTAAACCAAAAACAAAGAACTTTGAGAACAAAATTTTGTATCCACGGTGAAGCCCGGTGGAGGTTTTGGTAATAGCTTGGAAATGTACTACGGAAGTTTAGTTTTCATAAAAGTTACCATAAATGAAATAGATTATTTAAACATATTTAGTAAACAATTTAGAAACCAATGTGAAGAAATCAGGAGTGCAAGGATCTTGATTCCGTCTTTTGCACTTCCAAAGAACAATTGCTTTCTTCCTAAAACCCAAATTCAAACCCAATCCATCATTTTTATGAGCAATTTGACCATCAAATTCGGAAAACGCCTGTTTGTGACAAGGAAAGAATTCTTAATATAAGAGAAATGGCAGAAAATCTCATCCGAATGTACAAAAAACCGAATCTAATATATTTATCAAAATATATTTCTCTAATATATTTCTCAAAGATTAAATGCTGTTGTTTAATCACAAGAAAAAGAAACCGAATACTAAAATACTCTCTCCTTTAAAAACTGTCTTTTTACAGACCAACCTAAATTAGCACGTAAAGCGCAACGTAATTTTACGCTGTAATGAGTAATTTAAATAAAAGTGCTAACGTTGTGCCAAGAACAGTAACGATTACTTACCATGTTTGATAAAAATCGCTAAATGAAAATAATAAATAGAGACATGTAATTACTTTACAAAATAACAAATGAAAACAAATCAAAAACCGTTGTTTTGCAACTAACTTCACTTCTTTATGAGCTATCAAAATTGGATTTTCGAATTGCAAGGCGTTAGCGCAGCGCTATTTGGGTTGGTCTCATACGTTTTGTGTAGACATGAGAATTTCTGACAGCTAGTTTGCGCTTTACGTTCTAATTTACGTTGGTCTGTTAAACACTTTACAGCGTACACATTTACATATACAGTGTAAAAAATGAGGATAAACAATTTATTTCGCCGTATTTTTTATTTCACAGTATATCAACACATGTCGAAATGTTAGTAAAAATTGTTATCATATCAGAAATATGTTTTTAATGGTTTTTAAAAGTTGGTAGATTTATATCAATTTTGGTAAATTTTTGAGGACATTTTGGTAGAATTCAAATTATTTCAATGGCAACACTGACGCGCCTTCTTCGTTGACAACTAACACATTTAAAAAAGCGTTGCCACAGAAAAAGGATCAATATTCCCAGAAATGTTTCACAATTTTGTGTAATTTAATCAAGATTTTAAATTTAGAATATTATTTAGAATTTTGCAGCATATGTACCAACGTTAATTTTGAATATATAATGTATGTATGTTTTTCAACCCAGGCTATTTCGGAATAAATACTAAAAGATATAAATTGAAATGGGAAATTTGAAGGCTTTATTAAAGATTTGTTTTAAGGTGTTTTCTTTTTGATTTTTTTTCTTTGTTTGCACATTTAACATTTTGTTTTGCCTTATATTACGGTTTCATAATCGAAATCGAAAAAAAAAATCATGTGTAAAATAGGATTTTGTGAACAGTGTATGGTAGCACAAATTTCAACATAAATGTCAGTTCGCATTCAAATGGTAATATGTCAGAAAAAATGAGAAAGTGGCACTACCTTGTATTTTCTTATATCATGAAAAAGACTATGTAACAGAGGTAAGCGATACAGTTGGTTTTGGTATATTTCAGGAAAATTTTTGGTAGGATTTTTTTTGTTTTTTTTTTTGTTTTAGCAGTAATATTCACAAAATAGGATTTTGTGAACAGTGTATGGTAGCACAAATTTCAACATAAATGTCAGTTCGCATTCAAATGGTAATATGTCAGAAAAAATGAGAAAGTGGCACTACCTTGTATTTTCTTATATCATGAAAAAGACTATGTAACAGAGGTAAGCGATACAGTTGGTTTTGGTATATTTCAGGAAAATTTTTGGTAGGATTTTTTTTTTTTTTTGTTTTAGCAGAATAAATAAGCATCCAAAAAAATTCGTAACTTGAACAATGTGAATGAGCATCGCTGCTTTATACGAATAAGACCCAAACATGAACTGGCATTAACTAACAGAGTTTCTTATGTATACTTCAAGCCAATGGAGAAAAATTAGATATTTAATAAGTTTTCACAGGAGTTTTGTGGCACTCTGTGCCAAAACTAAAATATTTAAGATATTAATTGTTTGTATAGAGACTAGAACCAATATTAAACAATATTTCAACACCATGGTTGACAATAGATCACAGTAAACCTACTCACGAAACATGGATTAATCTTCGCCAAATCTGGTACGGTGGTAAATAAGTTATAAGAAATAGTTTCTAAGAAATAATTTCCAGCATCATGTTTCCATGAAAGAAAATATTCGTGGTTCGATCTCTCATTCGGAATTCATATTCAAAATACGAGTGAAACATCATGTTTCGTTAAAAAAAATATTTTAGACAGGAACACCTTATTTTAACGTCGTTTTAGTTGAAATCACCTTCCGAAATAAGAAGTTTAAAAACAAAATTTTTACCAATACACTTAATGGGCACTAAGTCATAAAGATTTATCAGTGGCTTTGGTCTTTGGTAAGCCTAATTTGGTACTAATGCTTATTTTGGAAATATATTGTATTTGTGTACATCTGTAGTGTAGTAGGGTAGTAGGTAGGACATGCCTGCCAACCAAGAAGTCCTGGCTTAATCCCAGGCGAAACCTAATAATAATTTTCAACAACGGTATCATCTCATAACATTGCAAGCGACTGGTTATGAGTATTTACATTATGAAAAATGTCTTCTACTTATGCATCTGTCGTTCGGATCCAATTTAAATTGTAGGTCTAAAAAATAGAATCGCAAGCAGCTCATTAATTGAGGGAAGTCCCTCTTGCTCGAGTTTGTGATGTCGCGGGAATTATGTATGTGTGTATGTGTGTTATAAGACGGTTATCATTTGATGGGAATCCTAAATATTGGAAAGATTTTAAACACAATCAAAGTAAAGTATACAAGTTTTTCAAATTATCTTAAAAATTGTGACCTACAGTTTAATGGCAAGATTAATTTTGACATTTTTGTTGTTGTTGTTAAACTAATTATTTTAATACATTACTATACATTTATTATAACTAAAAAGAGAAAAAGAATTCTCAAAATAAAAACATTAGCTAAAATGTAATACATCCAGTTTTATAGTGTATAGTATTTAAGAGGCATTAATTAAGCTCGGTATTCGTTATTTATTAGAATAATTTATATTTGAAACCTATTTAAAATTAATAAAGTGTACCCACAAGTAGACTAATTCTCCCAAGAGTTGCTGTTACTGTTTCCACTTCTATTTGCATTTAAATTATGTAAAAGAAAAAAATAAATATATTTTGTATTCATTACTGATACATCGTAGCGTTAAACATCGTCATCGAATGAGCTCATACTCGTATTAATTTAAAGTTGTAATTCAACTTTGAGGTATAATGTATTTGTGTTAATTTTTGTAACTCATAAACCTTATAGTAACGGTGACCATCCGTTCTGTATTTACAGAACAGTTCTGTGTTTGAAAGTCTTGTATTTTATAAACGATTCAATAAGAAAAAACATTAAAATGTTCTGTATTTTATTTACTATTCAATATTTGTTTTGTACTTACTTGCATGCCTCAAAACGCTTTTTAAAATTTTTCGTAGCTTCTGTCTCATCAACATTGATTTAATGACAAATGTAAAAGGTTTAAAATGTCGATTTCACATGGGGGATTGAATATGTTGATTTTAGCACGTCTCGAAATCGTTAATGACCTTTAAACTTTGCTGAGTTGTCCAAACGATTAAGTGGCTTTATTTTATCCGGCAAGAGATATCTGCGTTGGAGCCCCCAGTATTTGTATGCAAGCACTAAGACAGCAGAAAATATTTACTTCAACCAGAGTCTCATTATCCACCCGAAAGGGTTTTGTATTTCCAGAACACAGCCTCGGTAGCTTAATAGACATATCAAAATGGTTGTCGAAGAGGTGGCATATATCGTCCGCATACTCGAGATCTTCCAATCGTTCCTGAAGCCCTACAAAATTCCGAAATTTTCACCATTACGTCACTTACAACAAGATTGAGCATGATATTGAAAAGTAATGGTGACAAAACACACCCCTGACAGACCACTGTGCCAATTTCTATCTTTCGGGAGAGTGAGCCACAACGTAGAATACGGCAATTACATCACGTGTATAGACTTTTTATTAGCCGATTTAATAAATATTATATATGAGATTTCTAAATTCAACTGATTGTTCTACTATAATCCTCAATCCGTTAATATGGTAAATACATGACATATTTAGTCGAAAGCCAGCTCATTGTTTTCCTAATATTGGCACTAGGTTAATCGGATGTCTTTTGGCTATGAATAGGGCCAACAGGCGCATATCATCATGGAAACTGTAATACAGCACAGATGGGCTTTTATGCCTTATTTATCATTGAACTTTTTTATACAAAATCGATTTACTTTTAAGTTTAAATCTTGTTTTAATTTTTTTAAAATTACATCTTGACTCTTGGGCTATTGGGATTGAATTGCAATTAGTCTGTAGTGTGGGGCATTCTAAGACGGACTTTAAAAAACTAAAACTTTTATTATTATAAAAAATAGTTTTAGTTTTTTTTTTCAAATTTTTTGTCATAGTTAAAGCGTATGAAACCAAAACTATTTTTTTATATCTTCTCTGATTTATTTGTATAAAAACAATTTAAATAAATGATCAAATTTTCAAATAGACAAACTGATGCATGAAGTCATCAAAAGCGAGAAGCACAAGCATTTTGAAAGCTTTAAATATTTCGAGAATTTAACTTTTTTGGCATTGAAATGAGATTCAAAGTAGGTTCATATAAATAGTATACATATGTATGTTTATGAGAAAAATGTATTCTTTTATAGAAAGTACTTATTGTCTGCTTTGCTTTATAAACCATTTCATAATGGTTGATGTTCGTTTTATATATTTAAAAAATTCATATTTGTATTAACGTATGTATTTTGTTATATTTTTATGATTTTTTCTACCATAACTAAATTGATAACAGGTGTTATAAATATTTATTTTTATTAATACAATTATTAAACTCCGAACAATTAGGTGAAAAACAAAAGTCAATAGTTGTTAAATGCATTTAAACAGTAACTCAAAAATATGATTACGAATAAACTGATAAGAAATTTATTTTAAAATTAAAGCATTTAAAAATGATCTCATTGTATTGAAAAGTGTTAAATATTCGATTAAATATTAATCGAATGTATTTTATTTGTACTAAATAAAAAAATGTATTTCATATATAGCCGTGTAAGACATGTCCGGAACTAGGTTTTCAGCGCCCCGGGCAAAACAAAATTTTGCGCCCTTTCATATAAGAATATATAAATTTACTGCAATTAAAAAAAAAATAGTAAAAAAACAAAAAAATAAAAAATACACCATAAAGAGCTGTGTAAAAAATTTATTTATTTAAAAAAATAATTCAATTAATTGAATTAAATTTTTTCAAAATCACACTAGACATTATTAAGATATATTAAATCCAATTTTTGATATTTAAATAAAGTAAATATAAATAAAATAAGGTAAATATGTTTCATAAAAATTATTTAAAAATATTTTTTCATATTTATTATTTATTATTTTGCAATCTAATTTTCTATTGATAAAATTGCCATGCCATTTAATCTTTCATTTACGTTCGCGAGCTGCAACGGTTACAGGAATAGTTAGCAATATCATTAAAGTTTTCCACAAATTTGGCATAATTGTATATACATAACTCGTTAATTTTTTTAAAATTAAGAATCCGTAAAGGGCTGTTAAAATTTTCAGGAATTTGGTTTTTGAAAGATGTAATTTCATTCATTAATTCAATACCATCAATATCAGATTTTTGTTGTTCTTTTAAAAACAAATGTAAATTAATGCAAAATTTGCGTAATTCTTCATTATTTATCTACTAATATATTGAATACATTTATTTTGAAATGTTGTTTTGCATCAACAACAACATCATCAATAGCTTCATAATCCTGCTGTCTTTTTATACGGCGGATGCGTTTTTGTATAAAGATCGGTTCAGTATCTGCTAATTCAGCTAGCTCTTTCGCATCTACCAAGCATTTTTCAAAACCTTTGAATTGGCCTGTAAGCCTTTACTAATAATGTTTATGTTGGACAACAGATCATATCAACTAACTATTATTACTAGAAATTAATATTCACACATTTGCTAGAATTTTGGTGTACTTGTAAAAGAGAATTGCGTATTTCAGTTATTTGAAATCTCAAAGATTTGATACAATCAATTTGATTTTCCCAGTGAGTTTCGCATAAAGGTTTTAAACATAAAGACACATTGTCGGTTAAAATTTTCCATCGCCTTACGGACGCAAGAAAAATGTGTATAAACGTTGTACAATATCAACAAAAGATGTAGATTGTGTGCAAGATATATGTAGCGGCATCCGCAATGACTAAATTGAGAAAGTGGCATCTACATGGCATAAAAAAGCACGAGGATATTCTTTACAAATGCGAGCTTGAACACGCTTATTTTTTCCCTTCATATTAGAGCTGTTGTGATATCCTTGGCCCCTACAATCATCTAAGTTCAATTGAAAGTCTTTCATTAATTGTTTTATTATCTGACATAATGAGTCGCCAGTTGATTCTTCAATTTCTTGGTAGCTTAAAAAATGCTCCTTGACTTTTAAGTCGCTGTCACTAAATATCTAAAAAACGTAACGTAAATTAAAGTTGTTCTTTATGCCGAATATCAGGAGTACAATCATCACTGACAGAAGATGCCAATAATGTGATTATATCATTTTGTATAGTTTTACTACAATAAGTAAGTGACGAACATGTTCATGCAAAGTAACGTCATATTTACTAACAAGTTCAACCAACCCCAAGAAATTTCCATTATTTTTAGTGAAAAATTGATCGGATGAACCACGAAAAGCCAAATTGTGTTCTGCGCAATATTAACTAGTCTTTATAATACATTGTTCCAGTACGGGAACACTGGAACAATAGCTGATTGAATATTTTTTATCAATTGCTGTATAAGTACGAAATCTTTTCCGTGTCTCAGACCATTTAATAAAATTATTTAAATGTTCCGTAGAATTTTCATGCTGTTTTAAATACTCACTTAGATGTCTTCCAGTTAAAAAGACCTGTTGCTGCTAAGGTCGACTTGACTTTATTTGTGTAAAATAATTTACAACAAATACAAAATACCTTATTTCCACTTCTTGAATAAAATAACCATGAACGTAGAAAACCTTATCCATTTGAAGTTATCCTATAATACATTGTTTTATTAAAATTACGATTATCCGAATCTTGTGGATACGTGAAATTAGAATCATTTTTTTTTATTTAAAAATCAAATGCAAGGATATGATCTCTGTATGTTGAATTTAGTTGAAGTGACCAAGTACCCGGATCATTATATTTAAAATTTTCGTTAAAATTTTGTTCGCTAACGGTAGTCAGTTGCAGACTTGTTTTCAGTTGTTCATTGTTTAGATTTGAAGGTATTTCTTCGAAACTAGATGAAGTCTCGCCGGAATCCAAACTCAGTTGTAATTGAGCATTGCTTTTTTGACTCCTCTTCCCGTTATTGTTTTCTTTTACGATTTTGATACCCTGATAATTTTTTTGGAGGCATTATAATAGCTTGTTAGTCTGAAATTATATTAATATTATAATTTCTTACAATTCATGTAAAGTAAAAACAATAAAAGTTAATGAATTTCACAACGAACGCAGCAAAATCCCCCATAGGCGGGGAGTGACCGTCGAGCTAGTTTTGTATGCTATCTGAGTTGTACGTTTAAGCGGGTATTAATTTTAATTAGTTCAAGAGCTTTAAAAAATATGCATACGACGTTAAGCATTGCAATGCTATCTTCGCTGTCAATGATGGCAAGAAAAAATGGGAATCCCCTAACTTTGTACATATGTTACTTATGAACGCTAATGTTAATGATTTCTTTTTCGCATGTGCACACATACATTAAAAAACATGAAACACTCAAGGCAGTTAATTTAAAAAAGGATTGCCAACTAAAAAAAATCTGCGTGAATTTTAATTGCATGTACAACCCGCATAATTGCCCCGCACTAAATTGCCGTTTATTTGCCTCAACTTCTAAATCACCGTTTTTTTCTAATAAATCCCCACATCTAAATTATCTTAAATATATTTTCCCGTATTTCGCTTAAATTTTCCTCGTACTTATAAGTATTGTTAAATTTCTTGAAACAATTTGTTTAATAGAAATACATATTTGCTTTTTTATTATTTATTTAAAAAATCATAAAATGTTTCTATAAAATAGTAGTTCCGTTTTTTCGTCAAATATTTGCCAAATGTTATTTAATTATTTTTATTAGTAAATTTATGTTTCCGTCTATTAATCTTTTTTTTAGGTATTATGAATTCTGAATATAGCAAAGTTTTCTTATAAAAAATATTACAATAATTTAATCTGTTGACAATATGTATGTAATAAAATAATTAGCATTGGGACCTTTATTTGGTATTAAAGAAGAAACAATTTATTGCTTGCTAAAAAATTTATCAATTTTAATTTATAAAATCTAAAAAATAATGAATGTAAGTGAAGTGTTTACACTCAAACCGAAACTTGAGGAAGATAATTTCCAAAAGTAGTTTGTAGAAGTTATTGCGACGAACTTGCTGCAAGAAATTGCAGACGTGTTTACACACAATGTGAGTACAGCTTACAGTAGATTTTGCTTTTTTACGAATGAATTTTTTATTTCACCAGAAGGAGAAGTGAAATGGCAATATGGGCATATATAATAAGTATATACAAGTGAATATATAATATAATGTAATATATAATGAAATAAAAATTAAAAGGGTTGTATCGGTTAATTTTTTAAGAGCTTTCGGATCTGAAAAAAAATATAAAATTTTGAGAAATGTATGAAATACTTATTTGGGTCGATAGAACGGTCTTTACACTTCAATGTTTAACGATGATTTCATGTGAATATTGACCGCAGCTACGCCTCAAATGGTTCTACGCTGGGCCCAATTTTGGCATACACTCTTCAACATATCAGCCGGTATCTCACGAATAAATTCTTCAATATTGGCTTGCCCCACAAAATATAGTCTGAAGGCGTTAAATCGCACCATCTAGACTGCCAATTGACAGCCACAAACGTGAAATAAACTGTTCACCGAACTCGCCGTCTTGTTGAAACCACATCTCAGCTAAGTTCAGCTTTTCCATTTTTGGCAAAATAATATTTGTAATCATCGCACGATCACGCTCGCCATACACGGTAATATTCCTGCCTTCGTAGTCTTTGAATTATTATTAAAAATAATACTAATTAATTATTTATATTAATAGTAATAATAATGATAAATTCATTTTAAGTACTAATATACATACATATATGTATTGTAAGTTCAAAATTCTTAATTAATAAATACCCAAATTTTGCAAGTCTTCAAAAAATTTGCAGTTCACAGCAAATCGTGCAAATTACCTCCAGCAAGTAACAAGTACAAAAGTGTTTTCACACAATTGCTGCAAGTAACTTCTGCAAGTCGGAGGCTTCTGGAAGTCGACTCTAGTACATGTTTACACTACAAAAACTTCTGCAAGTCACTTCTGGAAGCAATTTTCACAAGAAAACTTGCTAGTGTACACTCGGCTTAGTATGAGTTTAATAAATTTGTGGTTTTTACAGACACTATTTAAAATATTTTTGCCCCACATCAGCATAAGAGGTTTGACATAGTGGATTTGTATATATCGGGCTTTGTTTGATAGAAAATTTTATGACATTAAATATGATTTCGGCCATGTGGCTGCCATGGCTAGCGCGTACAAGGCGCTATCTGGAACACTAATTTTCACAAACTTTTCGAAACTATTATTTTGATAAAAATTTCAACAACTTACAAGCATTACTGTGGTATAAGGATACTTAAAATACTTTTTCAAATCAAACAAAATACATTCCTCCATTGTTTATTCATAAAAACTATAAAGTGGCAAATTTCGCCTTTGGACAATTTTGATTCAAAATCTTTTGGTAACTAACTTTTATAACTTATATCATAACATTCATTGGCATTTCTTAACCTTTCAATTATTTTTAAATAAACATCATATTTTAACTAAAATTGACACAGAAAATAGGTCCAAAAATTAACAACATTCAATAAATTTCAATAACTTATTTGTTATACTCTGGTAAATCTAATTAAAATTTGCCATAAATACAATATATTATAAAGAATGTTTCATTTCATTTCATTTCCTTCCTATCTTTAAATTTAAATATATAAAACAGAGCATGTATGAGATATTATCGAACTTTTATTCTCTTGAAAAGCCTATCGATGAAATATAACATCGTGCAAATGTTCCTCGCTGCTTCGCTGGGTAACGCGCATCTGAAATTTACAATTTTTCATGACTCTGGCAGCAGAATTTGACTTTTGACATGGCTTTACGATTGCGGCGTATTTGCATAGACTTGCGACTAATAGAAACCCTACAAAAAATTACATCTTCGTGCGCACAAATTGTTCGTATAAAATGTACAATGTGGCATTAGTGTCCGGCTTGTATGTATGGGCCAATTTTTTTTTGTAAAGTTTAAAATTTTTTAAAATAAGGAACACCCTAATGTGGCATGTTTCAAACTCATCCCGTTGGTATTCATATCATTCAATTTATTTCAAAGGAAGTCGAAAATAGTTGACATATACCGCAGCCATTTGAATAAAATTGTTTTCCATTATTAACCGGAAGGATTGTGCTTTCAAATAAATAAAGAAATTTGAAAAAATATTTAGTAGTTTTTTTTTATAGCATTTTCAAAAAAAAAAAAAATATTTGGCGGACCCTATATTAGTTCGAGTAATCTAATGATGTATGTGGTTAACTGAAAAAAGAAGTGATCACAAGCATTCCAAAAAAGAGTGGCGTATCTAGTGCAAAAATAGGCGCGGAAAAATAGTTTTAACATCGCCAATAAAGTCACTGTTCAAATTATAAATACATAAATGTCTATCTGTTGCTTTTAAATTGGTGCTACGCAATGAACTCGCTAAGTTTCACAATGAATAATCTGCAAATCTCTAGACACCTCTCCAAACATGACCCTGTTGGCATGGCCAATGTTATTTGCAAAGAAATATGGAACGATAACGCCCGATAAACCTTCAAAATACATTCGACGCTTTTGTATATCATGTGGATTGATATCGTTCCTAATTTAACAATTTTGTTAGATGACATTGATCTAGAAATGGTCCTCATCGCTCAAGAATATTTTTTAAGAAAATTAGGTTCAGAACAGAACGCTCAACTTAATAAAACATTATATGCGTGTTGCTTAAAACTTTATCAACATATACTGATTTTTCAAACCAAACTAAATAAATAACAGCCAATTCTATTGGGACCTGTTGACACATTTTTCGACATTATAAGCTTAATAGACTATTCATTTTATTAAAAAATTTTGAGTTTGAATTTAAAATAAAATATGAACGAGGTATTAAGCCTGATGTGAACTTAAAGAGGGGAGTAAATCAAATTTTTTCGATGTTAAAATATACAAAATTTTATAATTCAAACACAATAACTTTAAATGTTTTTCTGAGTGGGTTAATAAAATTTAAGTTTCGCTTAGAATTATTTTTTCTAATGTGTTATAAACGAAATAAGTATTAGCGCAATATTAACATTTATCTTAAATGCCTGTAAATTGATATACTCGTATAGGTATTCAATTACATTTTTTACATTCATATTAAAAAAAAAATAAAAATTATATTTATAGGCTGAAATATCGAATAATTGTCGCATTTATTGAACAGACAATTATGTCATTTTTATAGTTTCTTAGCAATTTATTTTATTTTCCAATTTACTTTTTACGTGTAAAAGTATTTAATTTATACATTCAACTGTTTGTTTTTCTTCAAAGATAAACACAAATACAATTTTTTACTGTATTTTGAAGAATCACCCAAACAAAATTTATTTATAACGGATACAATTAGTTCAGCAAATAACCTTTTATATTAACCGTTTCAATGAATTTAAATATTTTTTATCGAGTTTTCTCAATTTTTTAATTGCACCAAAAACAACAATAATAGCCTTGTATAGAATGTATCCAACATTTGATATTGGCAATTTCGTTTAACAGATCATTGAACTCGACTTTTATTACATTATTCAATGTTTACTTTTTACCCTACAACATGAAAAACGAATTGATTTCAAAAAAACTAACTAACCCCACCATTAAAAGCCACCCAATTTTCTATCGTATGTGTAAAAAACGATCAGTGGCTCCCAAACAGTTTATTGTAGTCGACGCGTAGGTATGTATTTCACATTTGAATGTATGTAAAGTAGGTAAACGAATTTTTTTTTTTTTTTTTTTTTACAAATTTAAACGCAAATATTTCGATCAAAACGTAAATTGCTTAATGTGTAAATAATAAAATACCTACCATGTCTTAGTTAGTTTAACTGTGATATATTATGACGTCAATGTCAAAACTAGAAAAAACATGAACAAGTTTTGTGGACTATTTTTTAATTTATATAGACAAATGTTTCCTCTGCAACTATTTCAAGAATAAAAGGAACGTATCAAGTAATTTCCTGGAACGTTGTTATTTCTTGTCTCACTACTATACAGCATTCATGGGAGGAGATTTGAAGTAAATACTTCAATATAAGGGGTAGATAAGTGTGCAAAAAATGCTCCTTGTCCGGAATGCAAATTGCGGTTGTGGCTAATTCACTGAGCTATTTCTCGGAAAAGAACATTGAACTGGCAAATGTACATCAAAGAGTATTTTAAAAACATTTGTTATCTTTGTACACTCTTTACTTAACGTCGCAAATACTCTGACCTGATTAATCGATAATTTAGTACCCCTATGAAACATATGTATGCTGAATACAAGCACTCCACCAAACTGCCCTGAACTTCGTCCGATGTAAAAAATTTTTCGTTTACATGTTTTATGTATTTTGAACTAAACTAAAAGGAGAAGTTGAGTTTGATTTTCGGTATTTATATGAAGAACGATGTTTTTATAGCACTACGAAATTATTATGAGCCAAGAGCTTAAATTAATCCTTCTGAATGGTTTCATATAAATTGACTTCAGCAAGCTAAAATTACTTAAAGATTTATTTTAAGAGTATGGCTCTCATGGTTCCTATACGAGTAAGAATATTTATCGCTAAAGATATCTCAATCTTTAAAACATTGTTGTGTGATTAATGAATAGTAGAGTAATCAGCAATATTTTTTAAGGATATACCATTGATGGAAAAGCCTTACCATAAATTTAAAAAAAAAAAAAATTGCGACGATATTTTGCGACATATGCCACACTCACATGAAATTTTTATTTATATGGCTACATCACTATAAAACGCTTATAGTAAGAGTCCAAGGGTTCTAACTTCAGTGTCAGTAATTGTTTTCGGATTTCCATTTTTTGTTCGAAAACTTGTATTTGGAATAGAATTTTTGTTATTAGCAATTATTCTGGCCGAAGAACGCAGCCCTATTTAAAAAAATTCAGATTTTTCGAGTTGAATCACTATTTTTAGTTTTTTCTAGATCTGTGTCTTTAAATCGATAGATAAGGGCTTCATTTAACTTTTTACTTCTAATTTTCACTTTAGCACGCACACAATCTTTAAGTTTTCTAAATTAAATTTAAATGCAAACATTTTTCTACTAATGAACAGTTAATTCAGTATTTTTTGGCTGGTGCAAAAGCGAGCCAACACAATTGAGATAAAGTGGTCGGTATATTCTGAATTAGAGAGCCGAACAGAGTAATGCTTATTAATTTTTTAAGAGAGGACTAAATATCGAATCAGAAAATTCAAAAAATTTTCTTTTTGGAGAACAAGCAGAAAAGTATGAGAACATTTCCACAAATTTTACTTACTCATTTTTGCACCACAGTGTAGATATATCTGTGTTTCAAATATCAACAAAATTTACAATGTTAAAAATATTTTAATTAGGAGCTCAAAAGTATGCAAAACTCATATGACTTAATTTGATCCGTTGATCCGATTGATCCGATTTTAACTTCTCGCAGGTGCAATTTTTTATTTATCTGTGTTCCAAATTTTATCAAAATCGGTTCAGTCGTTTACGCGTAATTGAATGACAAACAAACAAATAAATAAACTTAAAAAAATTATAATATAAGTATGTATTAATGAATGTATGGATTAAATTAATTATCTTTTATTATATTTTAATATTTGAACATTTATTTAAAGTTGAGTCAAACACGCAAGTGTTTAAATTTAGAAATTCCAAATAGAAAATCCCTGAAAAAGGGATGTTTAGAGGTATCTAATTGTGGAATTGGTAATAATCAACGCACACTTAAATAAATAATTTCGATATATATTCATATTTGACTCTATAAAAACCATAAAATAGTTCGCATTATATCTTTATTGACAAGTTTGCAAACCACTGATATTCTCTCATTTGCAACATAGAAAATCTATTGTTAGTTAAACATTATTTGTTTTTCTTGCTTTTATTGCTTTTTTCCAAAACTGGTGTTGTCATAACCAAATAATCAGACAAAAGTAGTAGAAAAACAATGAAACCAATTTAAAAAACAAAACAAACTACGCAATAGATAAAATGTTATTTCTTCAAATTCCCAACAAATAATTTTCGCACATAATTTATGTTGTTTGTTAATTGCAGTTGCTATTTGATGATCAGATCTACATACATACGTATGTGTAACCATTACAGCTACATATAGTCATACGATTAAAAACATGAAATTGTAATGAAAAAGGTTCCCGCGAAACAAAATGTCTTAATTTGGTTGTTGAAAAAAAGAGGAAAAAATCTAAAAAAAACTTTTGCGATAGTTGAAATATTTTGTAACAGTAGAAAAACACAATAAACACAATTAAAACTTTCGCTCCTAGATAAATAATCGTATAGAGAAGTAGTGGTGGCACAGAAATACCTTACCTATGGCTTTAACAAATTAAGCCTGGTTTTTTAAGTGGTAATGTGCGTAAAATTAAATACAACCAGAATAACAATTATGGGTTCGATAACCATTACACGATTATATCGTTGAAAACTAGTACCTGTTTGTCAATTTTCAATTGCCATCAATCGTCATTATCATTGTCATGATAATTATTTTATATTTATAATATTTATTATTTTATTTTAAAGATTTTCTGTTCTGTTTTTGGTATAAAAAATTTACTAGCCAATAAAATTCAAATGGCAATTACAACATTTTGTGGTACGTCACCTGATAGGTATGGTCAAACCACAATAACCTTTTTCTAAATGGAATAATAAATGGTCAGTTCCTTTTTAGTTTTTAGCCTAGTCACCATTTTAATGATAAAAATCTGAATTAAACCATTTTTAGTTTTACACCTGATTAAAGATTTAGGTTTTCATTCGATGTAAAAATGACAAGTGAAGTGATTGATTGTTTAAAAAAGTGAAATTTGACTTCTTTGTACAGTTTAAAATGTGCCTAAGAATTTTAATCTATATGAAATGTGTACATTGGATTTTTAAGTTAATTTGTTTCTTTGTTTGTTTGTCATTCAATCACGCGTAAGCGACTGAACCGATTTTGATTAAATTTTGAACACAGATGGATTTAGCTAACGAAAGTGTTATATATAGTGTTATGTATTTGTCAAAATTGGACCTGCGAAAGATTAAAATCGGGAGAAAACGGGCCAAACTAGGAAGTAAAATTTTTTTATTCAATTTGTTTATGAGTCAATTACGCATAAACGATTAAGTTGATTTTTTCGAAATTGGAACACACAGATGTATAGATACAGTTAATGAAACTCCATGCCTACAAAACATGTGGCTATTACAGTATACATACTATACTCATATATTTTGAGAGATAAGTCCGTTTGTGCCATCTACCGCAGAAAAAGTCTCTAATTGGTTGCGTACAAAGTACTGTCAGGTATAGTGTGTTGAAGAGTGAAACCCAAGCTCACCAATTTAACTCAAATTTATAAGTGTGGCTTCAGGCCGAATAAATCCACTATCGACTAAGTCTTACTCCTGCAACAAAAACTGAAAAAGACTGACTAGAAGCAGATCCATACACAGGACCTTTTAATCGATTAGAAGGCTGATTTCGACACTCCTGTTGGAATATCAGCAAAACTTGTATGTCTTTGTAGAATGACACTGAGTGACACGAAATCCACAGTTAAAATAGGAACTGACTTTTCCAAACCATTCACTACTACAAAAGATCTGAGACAAGGTAACAGCTTATCGTGAACTTTTAATCGATTAGAAGGCCGATTTCGACACTCCTGCTGGGATACCAGCAAACTTGTACGTCTTTGTAGAATGACACCGAGTGACACGAAATCCACAGTTAAAATAGGAACTGACTTTTCCAAACCATTCACTACTACAAGAGATAGATCTGAGACAAGGTAACAGCTTATCGTGAACTTTTCAATATATTGTTACGAAAATAAAAATGACTAAATTTTGGCATATTTGGTAGTTATGTGTCACCCTGTCAATGCCGTACTTATTTGCGTTATCTGGCAGCACTACCAATTCGATCACCTTTACGTTACATTTGAATTAATGGATATAAAATACAGGATATGAGGACATTTCCGAAGCTTTCCAAACGGTAGGCAATTAGGAATATAAAGACACTGCTTTACCTACAAGAGAATTAGTTACCGTTTTGCTGTCATAAAATAAAGTCGTGTTTAAGCGGAAATAGAAGTGTTGTATAAAAATATATTAAGCTGTTGTATTAAGATAAACTGTATAAAAGTTATAGTGTAGTAAATAAAAAAGTGGTGTATATTTTATTTTAACGCAATTTAAATGAACTCAAACGTTTGAAAAAGGTGAAAACGTAACAATATTAATGAAGAAAATTCTGGAAATCGCAAAAGTAAAAATAAAACGGACATATTTAATACCAAAGGTTTAAGCTAGTATTAATATAAATCCGACTTTGATATAAAAATATGTAAAATTAAAATTCTGTCTTACACTTTATGCAGCTTATAGTTTATAGCAGGTCGCCATGAACCAGCTGAATTAATTGGTGATATATCTTTGCTATTAATAAAAGTTTGTACATATTATTATGTGACCTACCAAATTTCGTAATAAAGGGTCTTTGTTTAAATACATATGTGACTAAAAATTGTCACCATAAAATTATCTTACTTATCAAAAAGTGGAGTGCTACATCATTTTTTTACTGCACTAGCAATGTGCCGTTTCCACTAGCGTCTCTGTCCAACTAAAATACACCAATTACAAGATCTTAATAAACTCTCTCGCAATTAATGATATTTTATGTGAGGTCTATAAGTAATATTGGTAGTTTGATAATTTGCTGGACCAAACATTATTTTTTTAATCTGAAAATAAAATGGCAAACATATATCTACAGGTTAAATACATAAATTGTAGATAACAAGATAGAAAAAAAACAAGACAACATACACATTCACATTTATATTTACAATTCAATGCAACTTGCATTTGATACAATTTAAGCCAATTTAATATTATAATGTTTAAATGACTAAAGCTAAAACAAAAAACGCTTTAGTCATTTAAACATTATATATATATATATATATATATATATATATATATATATATATACAATATATATATATTATATATATATATATATATATATATATATATATATATATATATATTGTATATATATATAAATTGTATCAAATGCAAGTTGCATTGAATTGTAAATATAAAAGTGAATGTGTATGTTTTCTTGTTTTTTTCTATCTTGTTATCTACAATTTATATATTTAACCTGTAGATTTTTGCATGTAAATTTTAGTTCTTTGTTATTTTTAATTCAAAGTTTTTTAAAACAATTGTCCATCATACCGAGGCACGCAATATATTAATTATAACAATTTATTGATCAAACTTGTTAAAAAAGTTGTAACTTGTATTTTTGGATATTTAAAAAAAAATTAATAAAATATGTATAACCATGATATAAGAAATAGAAGGTAGTTCCACTCATAATTGTTTGACAATAAACGAGATTCTTGAAGTTTGTTTTATATGTAAACATATAAAAAAGCGTTGCCACATGCAGAAAAAGGATCAATATTCGCAGAAATTTTTCACAATTTTTTGTAATTTAATCAAGATTTTAAATTTAGAATATTATTTAGAATTTTGCAGCATAAGTACCAACGTTAATTTTGAATATATAATGTATGTATGTTTTTCAACCCAGGCTATTTCAGAATAAATACTAAAATATACTTATGTATTGAAATGAGAAGTTTTTAGGTTTTATTAAAGATTTGTTTTAAAGTGTTTTCTTTTTGATTTTGATTTTTCTTTGTTTGCACATTTAACATTTTGTTTTGCCTTATATTACGGTTTAATAATCGAATTCGAAAAAAATTTCAGTTCACCTTTATTGTCAAATGGTAATATGTCAGAAAAAATGAGAGAGTGGCAGTACTGGCAGTACCTTGTATTTTCTTATATCATGTGTATAACCTAATATTTGAATGCCTTAAAATTTAAAAATAATAGTTTTCAAAGAAAATTTTTTATTGACGTATATAATTTTTCGATTTTTAAGTTTGCGGGGACTCATTAAAAAAGGATAATGAATTCTGTAGAAGTTACTGTGATGCTTTCAGCAGGAGAAGAATACTGTTTAATTTATACTTTTAGCAGATTGGCATAACTAACCTCTATAAGTTTTTTAGGACTTCAAAAAGATTAGCTGTTCGACCTCAATCAAATTTTATTTGAAAAGGATTTTGTTCCAATTTCTTACAGTAATTTTAATTAAAATGCACGAATTTTTAGCTTTAGCTTTATAAGCATTTTCTGCCTGTCGAAATAAACTCTTACCTAAGGTCAATAAAAGACTAATGTTGCATAAATGTTTTAATTTTTCAAAGATCACATAAAACTTTGAAAATATGAACAGATTATTGTTTAATTACAGTCAATAAGATTGCTATTTATTTTATACTAGATTAACCCTTTCCGCTTTGCTGGGAGTTTTTGCGTTGTATACATATAAAATGTATTTTTCGTAAGGAAAACTTAAAAGGACATTTTATGTGTGAAAAACCCACCATCACAAAAGGACAATTTATTGTTTTATATGTATAGGGTGGGCTATTTAAAAGTTCAAATATAAAAATGCAGTAAAACGAAAACGGTTTGAAATTTTGCCAAATATATTTTTTGGTTGTGAAGTACAATTGTTCCGGTTAGAAATAAAATATTATTACATTCATATGGCTACCGCGGCTGGCCTCACAGTACCCCATTTGATCTGACCAATTTTCGAAAACTCTCGAGTGTATGGGGTCATATCTCGGGAATGGCATCACGAATGTTGGCCTTGGTTTGTCGGTATAACACTTCTTTTTAACGGCGCCCCACAGAAAATAGTCCAACAGTGTCAAATCTCAGCTTCTTGGCGGCCAACTGGCGGCTAATTAAACGGCCATCAAACGTTTGACGCAATAAGTCGATTATGGCGTGAGATGTGTAGCAAGTTGCACCATCCTGTTGACCAACTATCACATTAATAGCATGAAGAGCGGTACAAAAAATCCGTTATCATGGTGCGATAGGTGTCTCCATCGACCGTAATGGTTGCGAAATATGAAATATGGGTCAATGATGCCTCCGTTCCTCAAGCGGCACTAAACAGTCACTCGTAATGAGTGGATTGGCTTCGGTAAGACCATGTTTGGGTTTTCTGAGCCCCAAATACGGCAATTTTGCTTATTAACGTAACCATCAAGACGATTTTAAATAATGATAAATTCCCAATAAATACCAACGTCGCTCAAGCGTAAATCGATTCATTTCGTTCAGTGGAGATAAAATACTGAATTTTGTGACAGAATAGAATGACATAAGTATTGCAAGATTCAAGTTTAAACTTTTAAATTGCTCATCCTATATAAATGTAAGTATATACAGTATATATATCTTTTGCCCAGTGTGCTTTGTGCATAACGAAGCTTTAACTGTTACCTGCTGCAGCGCCTCCTTCCAGGCACTTCTGCTTAGCGCGTGCCTTCGCCAGTTGGTTACACCCATTGCGGACAGGGTTTTCTCGACCTGATCTCTTCATCGTAGAACTTTTTTCTCGAACACACCCAAGACAGCTACATCTGTTCGTAACAATGTCCATGTTTCTGCCTCATGAAGAAGAACAGGGAGGATGAGCGACTTGTAAAGTGTCAATTTCGTCGCGCGAGATAGGAATCTACTACTCAAGACTGACATCGTTACTGCAGGTAATGGCAGTGCCTTGATAGATGAATTCATTCACCACATCGAATGCAAAGTTGTCAACCGCAACTTGGGAGCCAATACGCAGCACATCCCTGCTTATCGACAACATATACTTCATCTTGGCCTCATTTACCTTAAGACCCATTTTGGTAGAATTTCTGGTAATGAAGGCAGCAGTGACACATCGATTGGTGCGCCCAATGATGTCAATATCGTCAGCGTATGCAAGGAGCTGGACACTATCGTAAAATATGGTGCCACTGTACACCCGCCTTCCGCAGAACGCTCTCCATGACGAAATTGAAGAGGTCTCACGATGCTCAAAATATACAAAAACTAATACGTACTATATATGGGCGATACCACACCCTTTACCCAGTTCCGCGAATTTTTTCACTAATGTTTTTTACTAAATTCGAACTCAGAAATATCTACTTTCATAGAAAACATAGAAAAAATTGTTCACCGTTATGTAATTTAAAACTTTCTATTGAAAGGTTTCAGTCCAAATAATAATAAAGCCGAGCTAGACTATACTTTGGAAAATTGTGCACCCTCGCTTACGACTATAAAATATTACCAAGACGAACATCGAAGTGGTCGACCAACGGAGGTGTGAAAGCTAGAAACGATTATAAAATCCACAAAATGGTATTGGAAGATCGTCGTCTGAAGATGCTTGAGATAGATAAAATGATAAGCATTTCAAAAAGTAACACACAGTTGATCATCG
This sequence comes from Wohlfahrtia magnifica, assembly GCA_023159175.1. Taxonomy (NCBI): domain Eukaryota; kingdom Metazoa; phylum Arthropoda; class Insecta; order Diptera; family Sarcophagidae; genus Wohlfahrtia; species Wohlfahrtia magnifica. The sequence continues at coordinate 2,544,432 of JAKWBJ010000492.1, read as the reverse complement.
ATTATAATCGATAATTATCAGTGATTCAATTACCCGGGGATCTTAATTATACTGAATCGATAACGAAAGAACATTTTTTTTAATAGATTAACCGTGATTAACCATGATTACCGCGTTCAAATTGAGTAAAAATGTTATCTCAATTAACCGGTAAAATGGATTATCCGTGATGGTCGCATCAGATCAGATCAGTTTACCGTTTAATTGAGATACAATTTTGCACTTCGATGCTCAACTGCGCAAGATTGGGTGTCGCTTTTGCTCACAATAAAACAAAAATTGCGTCGTGATGATGTTTCAGTAGAGTGTTTGACAATGTTTCACCGCAATAAAGCCGAGTTTTAGCGTCGAATTGTAAACATGAATGAAACTTGGATCATCCAGCACTTTATATTTGAGACAAGGGTGGAGTCAAGGCAGTTTACTGGGTTGGAAGAGTTGTGTCCAAAAAATGTGAAGTCAGTTCCATCTGCAAGCAAAGTCATGGTGTCTGTTTCTTGAGATCTTCAAAAAAAAAAAAACACACACACAAATGACGAGTATTTTATGAAAAAGGTCGTAATTGGCTAAAAAGAAAGTGTTGTTTTATCAAGACAAAGCACCAGTTCACACATCCGGTATTGTGTTAGTGAAAATTAAGCAACTGAAGTTGAAGTTCGAATTGCAGCACCACTAACCTTATTCGCTACACAGTGAAGAGATGAAGTCTGCAGTTGATAGCTATTTTAATCAGCTGGACCGCTCATACTATAAACAGGATATCGAAGATATTGAATATTACTGGAAAAATTGTATCGAGCTAAAAGGGGGTTATGCTAAGAAATGAAAATTATTTTTTTTAACTGTTGTATTTTCCTTGTTTGGTCGGCTGATTTTGGACCCGACATCGTGCTTCTAGTCTAAGTTTTACTTACTGTAAAATTTTAAGCTTTGCAGTTTTGTGTTACAATAACGGTTAATAGAATATTTCTCTTTAATTACATTTTTTATACAAAAAGAAAATTTCTTACATATTTATTTACTAACAGGTAACACTTATAAGGAATTCGCATTATAAAAATACGGAAAAATAGTACACAATAGTTTCACTTCCGGCACAATGAAAGCATACACGCAGACAAACGCGAAAGTGTGCTAAGACCAACATTTTGTTTAAAAATAATTCTAATTCTAAAACTTGCCTTTATAATTTGTAAACATAAAAATAATAAAGGGTCCGCCAAATAATTTTTTTTGAAAATTCTATAAAAAACTACTTAATATTTTCTCAAATTTCTTTTTTTGTTTGAAAGTACAATCCTTCCGGTTAATAATTGAAAATAATTTTATTCAAATGGCTGCCTCGGCTGGCCATGCAGTTGCCTACACGACGGTCAAATTTTTAAGCACATTATCGATTGTGTGCAGCTGTATTTCACCAATGGCTTCACGAATATTGTCCTTTAAAGCGTCAATTGTCTCTGGCTTGTTGGCGTAACAATTATTTTTGACGGCACCCCACAAATAATAGTCCAACATCAGCTCTGCGGCTGATAATGCGATTTTCAAAAACAAGGCGCAAAACATCGAGTGTAGCTTCGGCTGTGTGGCAAGTAGCGCCGTCCTGTTGAAACCAAAAGTTGCTAATATCCTCCTCTTCAATTTTTGTGAACAAAAATTCGTTCAACATGGCCCGATAACGATCGCCATTGACTGTAACGGCCACTCTTTGCTCATTTTCGATGAAAAATGGCCTAATTATGCCTCTGGACCAAAATCCGCACCAAACAGTGACTCGTCTTGGGTGTATCGGCTTTTCAATGTACGCGTGCGGGTTTTCTGTGTCCCAAATGCAACAATTTTGCTTGTTTACATACCCGCCAAGATCAAAATGAGCTTTATCTGAAAAGATAATTTTTTTTCGCAAAATCGGCATCTTCTGTAAGTCGATCGCAGGCCCAGATTCCCAGCGTTGTTCAAGCGTATACACAACCATATTCGTTCAGAGGAAGGATAAAACTAATTAACTGTCAAATCAGACATGAGCTAAGCGTTACCATTCACGAAATAAGCACTAGTTGAAAAAAAAACCTTAGGTGGCGGACCCTTTATTTTAAAGAGAGATAGGCCCGCACACAACTGCCTCTTAATTGTTCGTTCAGTCGACTGTTACCTTCTAAAGTCACTACAGTTTTTCTTTTTTCTTTCGGTTTTTCTTTTTTTTCGTTTTCTTTACATTATGAAGTGCGAATTTAAAAGAAAAACTTGCATTAAATGGTAATGCTAATTAAATAAAATTTTCATTTAAGATGGCCCTAAAATGACCATCAAATTTAAACTTAAAACAATAGCAACTTGAATGTAAATTGCAAAGTATACGTTAATACTTTCACGCTGCACATGGATGGATGGTTGGTTAGTGGTTTAAAACTTTTATAACTTCTGGATTTGTGAAACGACTGAAGCATTTCTTTTTCACTTTACAGTTTTAAAGCCCTATAATTTGTTGAATTCTCACTGTTTTACATTTTTTGCTGCTCACTCAATCATTCAGCCATTCCATTTAGTGTTTTAAATTTTTTTTTAATGCAAATTTAATTTTTGTTTTGTTTTCATGTTCACGTAAACAAATGTTCTCCCCCACTATCAGAGCCATTGGCTTTACACACTGGAAGTGTTTTTTTTTTTTAATGTAAATTATGTTGTTATTTTTAATGGTATTTTCATCACAAGTAAAATAAAAATAAAAATAGAAGAACTAAATGATAATAGACAGACAGTTTTATATTGTATTTAAACAAATGATGAGAGAACATCATCAAACGATGATATCTACTGTTAATCTGAATCATTATCAAAATATAAATGAAAATAAAGTAGGCGACTGGAATATTTGTTTAGAAGCAACAGTTTAATTTAACATTTTAAGTAATTGCGATAAAAACTAGGCGAAAAAGTATATACCCTACAAACAATAGGTTTCTTAACCGAATAAACCTGGTTATCAATTTATTTATGAAAAAAGCTTTGCTATAGTTTTATTATTAAAGGCATCTTCTAAAAAAAAGTTAATACAGGATTTGGCTGACACAAACACCAATAAAATTATAAAAATATATAATTGTAATAATGACTTGAGGTCAGTATAAGTATGCATATTGAGATTAAGTTGTAAAATATGAAACCAAATTTAAATTAGATGACCTGATAGCTTCCAATAGTCGATATTAGTTAATTATACATATAACCAGCTTAAACCAGGAGTGCTTTGATACTCTATCTCAGTTATAATCTTAAATGTGTTTTAGTTAAAATTTTTACCATTTTTCCATATCCATCCAATGCCGCACAATTTGTGACTGATGATTCGTGTTGTCTATGAAGTCATTCAGATCAAAATCAAAAATCTTAGTTTTACCCGTTTTCAAGATATACAAAATCAGTATTTAGTTTGTTTGTGAGTATCATGCCCACTTGATCAATTTCGCTTACTTTTTGACTGTTGATTTGTATGGACCATGAAGTCATTCAGATTAAATTCAGATGGTTTAGTTTTATCCGTTCTTAAGATATACAAAAATCAATATTTACATTGTATGGGAGGAGCCATACCCACTTATCCGATTCCGACCACTATTTGACAGATGACTTGTATTGACTATGAAACAAATTTAGGGACTCTTACTGTTACCATTTTAAAGATGTTGACAAATAAATATTTAATCGCCAAGTTGGAATTTTTTAAATTTAGATAGTCTATAGTTCCTCCAGACATACACAGCAATATTGTAAAAAATTCAAGAAATTCGCTTCAGCCGCTTAGCTCTCTTTAAGGCACAAAGAAACAAACATTCATACATAGACACATACAAGCACACATTCATTTTTACATTTAAGATTAATAGTGGCGTATTGCAGATCGGAATAAGATTCTATATAAATAGCTTAATATGTTTTTGTACATGTAAACAAACGCAAGTAAAATATTGAGTCTTATAAAGCCTTATGCTATTAAGTATTCTGGACTATTTTTCACTAAATTTTGCATAGCTATAGATGGTTACTAAAGGCTTATCTTATCTTGGCTTAATCCGGTTACTGAAATAAAAAGAAAAAAGTAATGTTATTTTTGACAATTTTTAAATAAAATTTGTTATGACGCAACTCTCAAACTAAACGATCTGACAGAGAAAAAAGTTTTGGAAACATTTCCTTTATTTCTAAGCATACTAGATTTTTAGCTCGACATAGTTTTCCCAGTGATATTCAATAGCTTCGTTATTGTTATATTTATAGTGAGAACAATATACTACCTTGATCAAAAATAAAACCCGTCATAGCTTGACATTTGCAAAAGCTACATAGCCAAGCACATCTTCACGGCACAGTTTTGTTTTATTGTGTACAAACACTGCACATATCTTGCGCACAGCTTTCTCGTTTCCGACTTTTTGGTGAATATGTAATGTACACTGCACTTACACACTGCACATACACCTTCACCCGACGATAGTCTAATATCATTTTGTTGATTTTTTAACCGTTTCTGGCGTAGATACTTCAACTTTTCGATCACTTCGGTGCATGTCTTGACAGCTCGTACGGATTCGTTTAAACTCTGACACGCAATATTATATAGTTGTTAACGAAAGAGCAGGCTTCCCCAGAGTTAACTCGGCTTTAATATTATTTGGACTGAGGCTTTTTAAACGAAAGTATTGAATTACGTAACGGAACTATTTTTCTTGGTTATAAATTCACTAAGATCGTGTGTTTTTAGTGGCTCCATAAAAAAAAGCTACGTGTAGCCTTTAAGCTAAAGACATATACTTTACAAGGTTATCATTTTCCACCAAGTTAATTTTTCCAAACAACCGATATAAAAAACATATTTGGAAAGTACATATATATTTGTCAACATGCCAAATTTCATAATTTTCCTTATAATTGCGAACTGAAAGAGGGAGTGGTATCACGGAATTTACGTAAAGCGTTTAAGTGCATTTAAATATGACTTTTAAATTATTTATTATTTTACAAATTGTGTAATTACTTTTATAACAATTCATAAGACATGGGGGGAAAAATCTATACAATTCAGATCAATTTCATGACCGCAGCACATTTAAACAATCTAATTACTGCGGACAAGTTAGACAGGTAGAAAATATTTCAAGCTTGTAAGCGTAGATTAATTACATTTAGAACGTGTTGTTGGAAAAATAAGACATCAAATATAATAAAATTTATGATAAAATCAGGACTTACGAAATATTTTATTGAATGCTATTTAAATGGTGAAAATTATATATGATATACTTTTGTATATAGTAAGGGATGAAAACGTAATTTTTTAATATAAAATAAGCCTTCATTTTTTAAATAATAAATATAAAAATATAATTGAAACATTAAAATAAAAATAAATTCCCAACTAATTCATTTGTTGTGAAAATTACTAAGTTTATGTAAATCTCTCTTTATTGTTGTTTAAAACTAATTTCGTGGGTAAATAAAATTATTATAATTAAAAACAAAAATTTATTTATGAGAATGTTAATGAGCATGCACACATACATATATACTATGTATATGACATAATTATTTACATTTTTTTACAATGGTACTAATCCATATACTTATACACTCTGGTTCATGCGGGCAGAAGCACTTTACGTATTTATTAAGAAGAGTCTATTGTTGCGATAATGTTTAATGAAAACTAAATAAAATTAATACGAACGATAAAGTTAGTGACTACGGCGTACCAAATTAACTCGAGTGTACAAAGCACATAAAGCTCTTCGAAAATCGGTAAATAATTTGGATAAGGCCATAATGTGGTATTGAATTATCTAAAAAATTGTGAAACCTACATGTAATAAAAATATCAAAAGAGATTCCTACATAGCTGTAGTGGTACAGGGCAAGCCCATACAGACTCTTAAATTGAGCATTTGTCTGGTGTAAATGCAAGTGAATTAATAATCAACCCCAACACACTATTTTAATAAGCAGACATCAACAGTTACAGAAACTAATAAAAAAGCCTCAATTGAATACAGCTCGCTAATAAAAATGCCTTCAATTTATCATTGTCGTATCCGATTCAGAAAGAGAATTGAATCAATAGATACAATAAAGGATGGGCCCTAAAAGTGCATACAATGATATGTAAATAAAATTAAAAACTAATTTTATTGAATCTCTTATTTAGAACAGATGTATTTGAAAGATATTATACAAACTGTCTTATGTGTTTCATTTTGATACTACGGGCTTTAATATAAAGTATTAACAATAGTTAATTTAAAAATTGCAAAACTTGTTTTATAAATCAGCATCTAATACAGAAAGCGATAAATTGAGGGCTAAAAATTATATTGGGTGTTCGAAAAGTTCGGTTACAAATTCTCAGCATATGGCTTTGAAGTGTTATTTCTCTGGTAATATAATAATTTCATTAGGCAACACTATAGTTTGTTTGAAAGGTGATATTTTAAGCTTTGATTTAGAAATAAATAATTATACGGAACATTTAACTGTCTTATATAAAAAAGGTAAGAATGCGCCGCTGGTTGCTGAAAAATTTTGTGAAGGTGAACCTTCGCGAAAGAGACAAAGCCAGGATTGATACCATGAAATGTAATGCTGTGTCTGATAGGATTGGAAGGGAATTGATCAATATGACCTTCTACAACCTGGTCATATGAGTTTTTCTAATCTCGATTGTCAACAATTAATGAGACTGAAGTTAGAAATTCAATTAAAACGGCCAGAATTGATCAACAGAAAAGTTGTTATGTTTCAATATGACAACACCAGACCACACACATCTTTGATGACCCTGCAGTAACGGAGAGAGCCTGGCTGGAAAGTTTTGATGCATCCATCATATAAACCTTGTTGCGATCTCTGTAGAACTCTCTTAAAATTTAAATTTCAATGATGGGTGCAAAACGCAATTGGAACCCTGAATTTCTACACTGATGGAAGAAGGTGTTTCAAACTTGTAACCAAACTTTTTCGGACACTTATTACTTCGATTAAATTAATAGTGCATTACATTACACCTAAATTTAGATCAAAACCTAGTAGATTTCAGCTAGACTTTGTATATAAAAAAAATCTACTTGGTCACAAGATTTTGTCGAAATTTAATAGATATACTTATGTACAACAACAAATACAACGCTGTAACCCAATAAGATATTTGGAATAAATAATAGATTTATTTACCAAAAAACACAAAATTAAAAAAAAATTATTTGGTATAATGAATCGATAATAATATCGATTAATACCGCAGTTTGGTATTAAAGATAATTCGAAAATGTAATTTGTTTTCTTTTTTTATATCAGCCATTAAACTGAAATCTTGCCAAATACCAAAATTCAAGATTTCAAATCTAATCGACTAGATTGCGTTGTAATGTAAATGAGGTATCTAAATCGTTAAGTGTAATTATGTGTTTAACTTTAATTAGAAATTCAAAGTTATATTATTATTACTGCTAGAAGTTATAGTGGTGTAGGGTATACAATAAGTACCATAGTATTTACACATTCAAAAATATCTACTTGGAAATAAATTCATTTGCTCATATATATGTATATACACAATTGTGTGTTACAGGTGACAATGCAAAGTGTATGAGCGGAATTTGTGCAATGAGCACATATTTTTTCATAAATTATTTTTTATTTATTTTATTGAGAAACAGAATGAGTAGAATAATAAAATAGTAAGAAAACTAAAAGAAAAACTGCAAAATAAGGAATAAGAAATTAAAAAGAAAATTTTATTTTTTTTGTGTATTTGGTTTTATTATCGTAAATTAAGTCTAAAAACAATAACAACAACAATAATAACAACACCAATAACAAAAGAAATAAACTTGGTAATTGTGTACATGGGATGAAATTAAAAAAAAATTAGTAAAAGTTCTTATTGATTGCCAGTTTGGCATTCCCGAACCGTATTTGAAAGCAATTTTTCGACATTTTTTATTGAGTATGTAAAAATTAAATTATATTTTGGGAAAATTCATTTCTGCTTTGCACATGGGGTTAAATTTTATAAATTTAATACACCCTTGTTCTAGAAAAATTAAATTTAACCCCCTTTTTAGAGCAATAGGTACAAATAGTACAAGTATTTATGCAAGTTTTCCCTTAATATTTTTCTGATATATAATATGTTGTTTAAATTCCTCAAGTGGTGTCGTCTGTCCCATAACTATGTATGTATGCTTAATGCTGTCTGTTTTGGTGATGGATTTTTGCTCTGCTACCGCTAAAGTTACTGTTGTGGCACTTTTGGCATCTCTTTTTATTTTTCGTGCTTTTGTAAATGGTTGGTACGTTTTGCTAACATAATATCGTTGTACAACTAATTTGTGTACCACAAAATAATCAATGAATTGTTCACAATATACCATGATGTTGTTATTCAACATAACAGATCTTAAAAGGACTGATTACTTACTTAAGATAAATCAGTCTATTTCTTGAACAATTTTATTCAAATTATTTCCAAACTATTGTATTCTCTAAATATTTCAATAATTGTAAGAGTTTTAATTTTTATTTGATTTAATAATTGAGAAAGAGTAAATGGCTTTCTGAATTTTAAGACCAAAGCACATAACAATTTTAAAGATAATTTCTTTAATTGATTGTTAAGAATAATTTATGCTATACCTCTATTTTATATTAATATTTTATTAATTAACTAGATTTGCCCATGCGGCGTTGCTCGGAAATCTATATGTGTATTATAAATTTTTCCCGATACTATACTTTTTTTATGGGAGGTGCCACGACCACACTTTCTGTAAAGCTAAATTTTGACCTTAATGTCCAACTTAATAATAGAATAGTATGTTGAATATAGAATGAACCAAAAAATCTCCTTTTACTCCATATTAGGCCTCCAAAGTGTAACTTTTAAAAAAAGTACTTTTCGTACAACAGATTTTAGAAGACGATGAATGTTAACAAACAAACAACCTCGCTTTAAGAAAAAACTGAGTGTCATTGCAAAAGAAAAGTCATTAATTTTGATAGTTTTCCCTCGATTTTAACGTCCCCGAGATCCAATTTAAAAAAAGTTGGATTTATATGTATATTTGTTCTCCAAATTTCAACAAAATCAATTTTGTCGTTTATGCATGATTAACTTATAAACAAATTGAAAAAACAAAAATTTTTATATGACCCGTTTTAGATGTATTTTAACCTCACCCAAGTTCAAATTTGAAAAAAACGTACCCAATAATACTTTCCTTGGCTACATCTAAATGTATTTCAAATTTCATCAAAATTTGAATTAGTAAACAAAAAACTTTCCTTTGTTTTGCCCGTTTCCTCCCGAAATTAACCCTTCCTGAGTCTAATTTGGTCTGTCTGTATTTCAAACTTCAACAAAATTTGAAAGAATAAAAACATTTTCATTAGGAGAATTTTGAAAAAAGCATAGTCTATAACACTTTTGTTAACTAGATCTATCTTTGTTTTAAGAGTTAACAAAATCACTTTAGTCGATTTCGTGTGATTGACTGAAAAACAAATAAACCTACAAAGATATTTATAATATACTAGAGTAACCCTTCCCGCGTTTTTAATTTTTTTTTATTTAATTGATTTTTAGCTTTTTGAAAATGTGTCGTCGGTCTCAGTGACCAACGCGCGGGTATAGAAAGGTTAAAAATAGATACATATTCTTCAAAACTGCTTAAGTGATGATGCGTCTCTCCAAATCCGAATGTAAACTGAAGATTGGTTAATATCAGCTAAGTAATTAGCGGTCTAAAAACTCGGTTTTTTTATCCATTACTCGAAATTAGGGTGTTGTTTCGAGAATTTCAAAAATATATCCTTTTTCTACACGATAGTGCCTATCAGAAAATAGTATCATTTGTCCGGGTTTTTTTGTCGCACTGTGTTATTACTATTTACTTTAGTTTTCTAAACAATGTTTCAATTCACTTAATACTCTGCAGAAAACAAGTTTACTGGACATACTAACACTTACACTTGATAAGATATACCCCAAAAAAAACGCAAACACACATACATATGTATATACACATAATGAACATCACAATATAACAAAATATGAAAAAAGAAGCCAACTGAAGCATTTTTATGAATTTCTTTTTATTTTCCGTTCTTTTTTATTTCTTTTCCGAATTTTTATTTTTCTATCTACACTCATTATTCTAGAGACCAAGTTAACGCACCCTCTTTTAAGGGCTTGTATGCCAAGCTAAACAAGAAAATATAAACATTAAAGAAGAAAATAACAACAAAAACAGCATTAAAATTAGATACATTTTTACAGAAGACCAGAATGACAACAAATGAAAAATGTACTTTAAAAAAGCTGTTACATTATGGATGCAGGGGCGGGTGGTAATAAAACAAAAAAGAAAGCAAAAATTCCCCTTAAAAAATTTGAATTCGCAAAAGCTTTAATGCAATAAAAGTCAGCTTTTTACTTACGAAAAATGGAAATTAAGCTTTAGGAGAGAGCTTTTTTCGTACATATTTTTCGATAATAAATGAAAATATTATTGTTTATGTCTTTGCTTTTTGTTCGTAATGTAAGATATCTATTTAACTGAGTACTGTGTTTAAAAATAATTCTTTTATCAACTATTTTTTTTTATTTTCACTTTTAGGTATGTACCAAGCTATGAAGGAAAATGATTAGATATGGTAAGAAATCGCTTTAAAATATATTTAAAACAATATATACAAAATATTGTAAGTTGTTGTCAAACTGTTGTGAATATTCCTTTACAATATAGTATGCTGGTGCTATTTTGAATTTATAAGTAAAACAAGCAGTTTGCGAATACAAATTGCGGATATTACAAATAGCAATACGTTATCCAGGCATATCGTAATTTTTTTTCTTTTTTTTTTAAGACAGCACAAAAAATATATAATTGAAAGTTTTATTGCTTTGCTTGAAAAACAAAAACAAGAATTTTAAACCATTTTAATTTAATTTTGGTATTGATGGCACATAAAACCACTTTTTAAGAAGTTAGAACATGAACGTTTATTAACTTTTTTCGTACTGTAACTTTTTTGTTTTCGAAACAATTTTGAGGAAATATCACTTCCTCTTCAAGAAAAGCGTGCATAATATTTATATTGGACTAGGTTGGTTTTTCTTTGCTTCTAGACAATTGCCTACGACGACGCTCGGCGTTGATCTGATTATCGAAGGCCAATAAAACACGCATTTTTCCAATCAAAACGAATTTTAGAATTTATATACAATTAGATCAAGAGAATATATTGCTTTACATACACAGAGGCCTTTTATATTGCCTCCCTTTCACTGACCCTCATCCACTTCGACTAGAAACCACGACATACGGAAAACTTGTTCCGATGTTTGTTGGTTTTTGTTAGACATCGTCAATTTCATTAGTAATTAGCACCAGATATATGTTCACTTCAATTTTTTTTTTAAAAGTGTTGCAGTTTTAGTCTTGCATTGCTTACTTATATAGCCACGATAGTAATTAAGATTGCTGTAAAAGATTTCCCTAACTGATACTTTCTACATGCAAAGTATTTGCGTTTTATAGTCATAATCATTCTTTCTTACCATCTTCATTAGTAATAGGTAAAAAATTAACCATTAGAATAATATTTGAAATAAAAAAATTTTTTGGTGTTTAAAACAACTGCTTAATTACCATTTGAAAATTTATGTTTTTCTACCCTTAACCCTTTATAGCCCCATCTAACATACCTGTAACAAACCGTTAAAACTGTTCTAGAATAAATATAAAGCAGTCATAAGCTTTTCATAGGACAATTGTTCACGTTCAATTCACGGTATTCTTACGCTCTTGCTTTCAATTGTCACTGAAACAGCAACGAATGCTCGTGTGTGGTGGATGCATATTGATTGTTTTAAACATCAACTTTACTCTCCATGTTCCATGTTCTCACTATACAACTATACTTTTGCATATCCCTGATAGAAGTCGTTATAACAGTATGCGAACGTGTTATGTAATAGTATTGTCTGCAGTGAACTCTCCAGACAGCATCATTAAAAAGTTATATGACTTTAAAGCAACAATACAACAAATACCACAACCTATTAACAATAATTAATAACCATAAGTGCAAACAGTATGTGTTTACATCAGTCATGAACTTTTCATAGAACTATTGTTTAGGTTCAGTTCACACGTTTCTTACTCTCTTGCTTTTAAGGCCCAATTAGTCTATAAGTAACGTAGACGGGAGGTAAAAGTAATGTGATTAAAACGTCAAGTGTGGTTAGTTGGTGAGATAAAAACGTCAAACAATATAAAAAAGAAGCAAAAAAATAAATTATAAATTGATTCATGCTCTTGCACCAACAATATTAATTTTTCATTATCCATTTTATTTAAGTTTATTATTATTTAATGATTATGATTCAAAACACACACTTTTAAAATTTTCTTTATTTATTTCATTTAAGCGCGAATTCTTTGTTTACACTTTTATGTCAACGCAAATTTTTTGTTTACAATTTTATGTCAGCTGGTGTTGTGTGAAGCAAAAACGTAGAAAAATTCTGCTGAAAACAGAAACACCACGTCTACGTTACGTTTGTTAAGGTAAAATTAGCCAAACGTAAATGTAGTTGTGTCAGCTGATCGCTTTTGTTATATGAAAAGCTATGTAAGTGCTTACTTGCCAGTAAAGGTAGAATTAGCCGAACGTAAATGTAGAAGCCATAAATATAGTTGTGCCAGATGATCGCTTTTGTAATATGAAAAGCTATGAAAGTGCCTACTTGACCGTAATATAATGTAAATGTAACGTTCCAATCTGTTGAAAATAGAATTTGACGGCAACGTTACGTGACATTTGTCAAGCAGCGATGGGCCGTTTGTATGTTAAATTATATGGGGGAATTTTTAACCCTTTTTTTGGCACTTTTTGCACACAATTAAAAAAGCAATTTAAAACAATTGAACAAAGTAATTTATAATAATTTGAACAAATTTAAAATATAATTAGAAAATGTGAGTCCGATTTTAAAAAAATATTACTATTTTTTAATACAAAATAGCTAAGTATATTGTAATGTGGAAAATTAATAAACTAAAATATTAGGTTTAATAAACATTCTTAGGTGACAAGAAAACATTTTCACGCTGATGATAGATAAGCAATTATGTATGTATGTAATTCTTAGATAAAATTAAAAAGAACTTTGGATCAGCAACGACTAGTTTCCGAGGTGTAGGCCACTTAGTTTAAACATTTAACTGAATAGTATATTGAAATTTTGATAAATAAAAAAAGAACGATGTTAGGTAAAAGATATTTCCAATGACTTTAAATTGGTGTGCAAAAATTTAGTTACATTGGTCTATCGTGAACCAGGGAGAGAGAAAAACTTTTGTATGTTGACTTTATAAAATAGCATTTATTTGATAAATAACTTTATACTCTATATGAGCTTTTTTTGGCAATAATTTGGTATATAATTTTTGTATTTTATTTTTGTAAATATGTACATATATGATTATATTATTTTTATATACTTAGATAAAAAATACTATTTAAACCTATTTGGTACTTTTTTCAAAGCGTAAAAAAATTCGAGCATCACTGTGATCTAAACAGCTGTTTCCTTTCCGTTTTTAATTATTTAGAGTATATACACACGTTGACAAAAACATATTACACGTTTTTAAGTGTTCTACAAGTGGCAAAACGTTTACATTTGCGATATATTTACAACTTCGTTCGGCTAATGAGGCCTTAATTGGGCCTTTAGTCGCCAATGAGACAGTGAAGAATGCGCGCAAGTTTTTTTAGGTACAGAATAATAATTTAAAAGGTTTCTTACGATCTTGCTTTTAGTTGTCACTGAAACAGTGATGAATGCGCATGTGTAGCGTATTCATGTTGATTTTTTTTTAAGCATCAACTTAACTGAGAGAGCAATTTCCATGTTCTTACTAACATAACTACATTTTTACTGGTTTAAATAAAACGAATATAGCATACAAGAGAAATGTACAAAAAAAAAAAAAATAAAAATGCAAGCAAGAGTATTTAACTTGAGGGTACCATAGGTACCATTAGTTGTTTTTAATTTTCATTAAGCTTATATAATTATTTGATTAAAACCTCAACCTCGGTTTTGTTCAATTAGTGTTCAGTAGGCGGACCCACTTTAAAGGGTCGCTGAGGTGGTCTACCCGTCTCTCACCAGTGATTATAAAAGCTCTAGAAATACTCTTTTTACTATTTTTACTGTACTATTTTTGTTTTGTCAGGTGCAAGAGTTTCAGAATTTCGCCAGCATTTGGAGTTTACACATTGTTGACAAAAGCTCCCGCATTTTTGTAATTATTGTCGTCGTCGTCTTATTGAGTGCAAGTGCTCACGAATTTCTTTTACACTCGTTGCTC